>CM041778.1:319924536-319958917 GCA_023374045.1 Limonium bicolor | reverse complement strand
TAACCCTTTGGTGAAATTTGGTGATTTTTAGAATTATATAAGAGTATTTATTAAGATATGTGTATAATATATAGTTTTAATGATATTATAAAACTATATGTTATAAATTGGGCCAAATGGCAATTATGGAAACTTGGAGGGTCTGTTCAGAATTTTACAAAATATAACCATAGGTTATACCATTTTATAAGTTAAAAATGTTATATTATATGATATATATAACATGGTATAAATAATGGGGTGAATTTGTAAATAAAGGAAACTATGGTATATGAAAAAGAATATGGTTTTGATATGGTGCCCATGCGGCAATAATAAATAGTTTTGTATAAAAACTATAGGTTATAAATTAAAGGAAATTAAAATATCATATTATTATGATATTAGTATATGGTATAACATTACATAATGTTATGTGGTCAAAATAGAATTTAAATGAAATAGAGGGCTGTACCGAATTATAAAGATTGGAGTATGAATTTTAGACTATGGTCTATAATGTTATAAATGTTATAACAATTATATGGTTTAAAAGGGAATTAATAAGTAAGGATATTCACATTAAATAATGTGACAAACTGTAAATAAATAGGATTTATAAACTAAGGTATTTATTGATTAAACCTTAGGAGTTGTAATTATTGTTACATAATATTAGGATAATTAATATAAGTTGTATAATATAATACAACTAATGGGAATAATCATCTAATATAAGATGATAAAATGTAACATATAATGTAAGAGTTTTATAACTCATGGAACTTACCTATGTGGTAAATATATACATATACTAGAATAATGTATATAAGGATGGATATATGTTATGGTTGGAAACCATACAATATAATGGTGGTGGTTATTATAAAAAAATAAATAGTTACAAACTATAAGTTATGAGTTTTTGAATGCAAATATAATTTGCTAAGATAATGGATTGTATAATACAATGTATTATAATGGATGGTGGGAAAATGATACAGTATGAAAACACTGGTGGAACGCGAGCCTTTAATGACGGTGGTTTAATCACGGCTTTAACAGACACCGTGATTAATAGGAAGGCCGAAATTAATTAGCGACGATGATTGAATTAACCGTAATCAATAATCGATCGGAGGTAGGCGCGCCTTTTTAGGACGGACTTTAGATGACGGTTATTAGTGAAACCGTAATCTAAAGTCCCGTGTTGACGCGCTTTACGGTCAACGGACTTTAGATTACGGTTTCACTAATAACCGTCATCTAAAGTCCGTCCTAAAAAAGGCGCGCCTACCTCTGACTGATGGTCAACGACGTCGTTTTGACCTGACGCCAAATATTTCCCGTATTATTTGATTTTTTCGACTCCTCGCATAATCTAAATTACAGTTAACGACGTCGTTTTACCAGTGTATTTTAGATTAATAAAAACTTTATATTAATGTGTTACCTATGTTTGAAACCCAACATATGCCAAATAATTATCGCGCTATTTTTTTAATTTCGTTACACTTTAGATTACGGTTAACGACGTCGTTTTACCAGTGTATTTTAGATTAATAAAAACTTTATATTAATGTGTTACCTATGTTTGAAACCCAACATATGCCAAATAATTATCGCGCTATTTTTTTAATTTCGTTACACTTTAGATTACGGTTCTTTAGGAACCGTCATTTAAAGTGTGCCTTTAGATTACGGTTTACATGTAAACCGTAATCTAAAGTCCTTTTACATTTGCCTATACCCTGCACACTGTACTCACAGTAACTCTTCTTCTCTTTCGCGCTATCTTCCTCACTGAAATCGCCTCCTCTCTCCCGTCACCTTGCTAACGGCCATCGCCGCCGTCGCTCCCACCACCTTTGTCACTCCCATCGCCGCCGGTCACCACCCATCTACCACTGGTCTCACCGTCGACGTCTCTATCGCGTATTGGGTATGCGATCGATTGATTGTCATTTTTTTCTAACTTTGTTCATATACATGCATTTCGATTGCAAGTTCTAACCTCGTTTGTATCGAATCCTGAGAGTGTAATGGCAAATGTTCTAACCTTGTTCATATATTTGTGCCCAGATTCACAGTTAATTGCAACCTAGTTCGTGGGCTGATTTCTACACTACTTGCCCACTTCGGTGCTTAGTAACGGTAACTTTGCAAACCAAACTGTAAACTGCTGTATTTATTTATTCTTAGCATTTAGTATTCAATTAATACATAATAGTGTAGTTTTAAAAATGCTACTACTTAAAACTGCCACAGGAAAGAAAGTAAGTTCAAGTATATTCCCGATTCTTGAAAATAGCTCATTTTCAACTGCTCAATCTGCTATGCCAGATGCTCTCTGTTTGATTCACAAGCTGTGACAGGAATCAACAATGCTATTGTTATAACCACCAGAAAGAATAAGATGAGTTTCGGTATTTTAATGGTTCTAGAATGACTAGTTTCAGTCCTTCAATCTGAAGTATTGCAGAGAAGGTCATAAATAAACTTCATTTACAGTAGAAGAAGATAAGTTTATGTATGTTACCAGTTCTAGATGGTGCGTGCGAATTTGACTTTGATAAAACTGATTTGGAGACGTTAGAAATATAGGGGAGATGCTGTCGATTTTTTCCGCGGTTTAGCTAGCATTTAACCTTGATTTTTTGATGAATTCTAATGTTGTCGTTTTTCATTTATGTATCAGGACTACGACTTTATTTAGGCTTCTGACCTCAACCGTCTTAGCATTGGCTAATCGTCTACCAGAGGTAAGATTTATATATATACATATAATATTTGACAAACTACCAAACATAGTTATCCGCCCAAGATATACCTAATAGAGGTATATCTTCGGCAGTCCCTGTCGGGACTGTCCACGATTGTTAAATCTCACACCTAGGGTGTGAATGTGCTTTTAATATGTACTTTATTGATTATTTCAGCAGTATCTCTTTATTGTTCTTCGAATGCATATATTATTGATTAATATCATAATATCGTGCATTTGAAGAACTGTAGGGAGATGCTGCCGAAATTTTCAATAAATTACATATGAAAAACACGTTCACCGTGGGATTTAATACTCATGGATGGATTTAGGTTGATAAGATACAAAAGTGTAAAGACTCTGCCACGGGTGACGGTATGAAATGGCTGCCTTCATATAAATAGCTAGAAGGAGATGGAACGTTCGTGGATTTACAGCGGAAATTTGGACGACAAGTTTTTAGAAGGAGTTGATAAGTTATGCACGGTGTTGGCGAACAATCTGAAACCTACAGACAAGGGATACATATTTTGTCCGTGTATCGACTGCCAAAACAATCTGAGATATCGCGGCGTTGAAACAATTAAGGAACATCTGATCCGCCACGGTTTTACAAAAGATTTCCAAGACATAATCCGATGGCATGGTCAGAGTGCGTTCGATGTTATTAAGCCTGACGAAGGGGATAATGGTCAGGCAAACACAGAAACAGAACTTGGAGATGATACAGTTGCTGGTGATCCAGAAGACGTTACAGCGAACGTTGAGCCAGATTTCTGGGATGATGACATTGAGACTATGCTCGAAGATGTGGAACGACATTACTCTAACACGCCAGACAAGCATGAAAATTTGTTGGATTCATCCAAAACACCGTTGTACCCCGGGTGTGACCCTACAAAGTTAAGCAAGTTGAGTGTCGTCCTCAAGCTATTCAACTTGAAAGCGAAACATGGCTGGAGCGACGTAAGTTTCACTGACCTCCTGGAACTATTGAAATACGTTCTTCCGGTGGACAACGTTTTACCAACGACTACGTACTCAGCCAAAAAACTGATGTGCCCAATGGGTATGGGGTACCAGAAAATTCATGCTTGTCCAAATGGTTGCATGCTGTTTTGGAAATCGGATGAATTTGCTGAAAGCTGTTCAGCATGTGGAGCGTCACGGTATAAGAAATAACAAACTCACATCAGTTCACAGGAAAAAAGGATGGCAGATTGAGACATCCCGCTGATGCACCACAGTGGAGAAACATAGACGTAAAATTTCCTGAGTTTGGTAACGAACCGAGAAACCTAAGGCTAGGCTTGTGCACGGATGGGATGAACCCTTACGGTACTTTGAGTAGCATACACAGTACCTGGCCTGTGCTTTTGGTTATTTACAATCTACCGCCGTGGTTATGCATGAAACCAAGACACATCTTGTTGTCTTTGTTAATATCGGTCCAAAGCAACCGGGCAACAAAATTGACGTATTCCTACAACCTTTGATAGAGGATCTACAACTCTTGTGGAATGAAGGGGCTACGGTTTACGACTCATTCAGTAAAGAGGACTTCAATTTGCGTGCTATGTTGTACTGCACAATCAATGATTTCCCCGCCTATGGTAATCTTTCAGGCTATTCAATCAAGGGGGCGTTGGCGTGTCCGATTTGTGGTGAAAACACTTGTAGCATTCGCTTGAAACATAGTGGGAAAACCGTGTATATGGGCCACCGAAAAATGCTTCCAAAAGGACATAAGTATCGAAAGATGGCGAAAGAGTTCGATGGGAAAACTGATCACAGCATGGCGCGCCAGCCTTTGACAGGTACAGAGATTTACAAAAAGTTGGATAATATTGTGAACAACTTCGGGCCGCCAACCAAAAGTGGTGAAAAAAGTGTCTGGAAAAAGAAATCAATATTTTGGGAACTACAGTACTGGCAGCATCTGGAGGTTAGACATTGTATCGATGGGATGCATGTCGAGAAGAACGTGGGTGAAAGTATCACTAGCACCCTTTTGAACATAAAAGGAAAGACAAAGGATCATTTGAAAGGAAGAAAAGATTTAATTGAGTTGGGCATACGCACAGAGCTTGGCCCGCAAGAACGTGGAAAACGCACATTCTTGCCTCCTGCCTGTCACACTCTGTCTAAAGAAGAGAAACATAGTCTATGCAGTACCCTTTACAACATCAAGGTGCCATCAGGTTACTCCTCAAACATAAGAAACCTAGTGTCCATGACAGATTTCAAATTAGTAGGAATGAAATCTCACGATTATCATGTCCTACTTCAAGAATTTTTGCCAATTGCACTACGTGGGATCTTGCCGGATGCTGTCAGACACACAATCACAAACGTCAGTGTCTTCCTCAAATCCATTTCGTCTAAGGTTCTTGATGTGGACACTCTGTCTAAATTACAAAAGGATCTTATTGTGACAATGTGCCAGCTGGAGATGTATTTTCCTCCATCGTTCTTCGACATAATGATACATCTCCTCGTGCATCTTGTAAGAGAGATTCTGATGTGTGGTCCTTTGTACCTTCGCTACATGTATCCGTTCGAAAGGTACATGGGTGTCCTGAAGAAGAAAATGAAGAACCGTCGTCACCCAGAGGGTAGTATTATAGAGGGCACTATCACAGAGGAAGTTGTAGACTTCTGCACCAATTACCTAGAAGGTGTCGATACCATTGGACTTCCACGTTCTAGACACGAGGGCAGATTGAAGGGTGTTGGCACGGTTGGAAGGAAACTGAAAAGAATTGACATAGACACTCTTAACAAAGCTCATTTAGTTGTGCTAAGTCATCTTGAAGATGTTGAACCATACTTTGATGAACACTTGTGTGTTTTAAGAGCACAATATCCAAACATGAGTGACGTTAGACTACAAAATGAGCAGAATAGGACATTTGTCCGATGGTTCAAAGAGAGAGTGTTGTCCGATCAGTCCACGAATGTGCCTGAACTGATTAAAGTAGTTGCATTTGGACCAAATCTGGATGTAATTTCTTATGAGGGGTACGATGTCAACGGATTCACCTTTTTCACAGAACGTCAGGATCAGAAGTCAACGAATCAAAACAGTGGTGTAGAGCTTGAAGCTTATCAAAACTTATATGACATCGGTGTCGTGGGTCATAGTCCTGTCTCAGTACAACAATCATATTTCGGTGTTATACAAGACATCTGGGTATTGGACTACAACAGCTACGAAATGTGTGTTTTCCGCTGTAACTGGGTTAACAACAATCATGGCTACCGTGAGGAGGAGCATGGTATGAAACTGGTTGATCTGTCTAGAGCTACTCCCACGGTTGAGCCATTCGTTGTTGGGACGAAGGTTAAGCAGATATTTTATGTAACTGATCCCTGTAATCCTAGATGGTCTGTTGTGCTTAAAGGGAGAAGAGGAATAGTTGGTGTGGATGGTGTGGTTGATGAGGATGAGTATGATGCAGAAGATGAACCTCCAACTGTTCCTATTTCATTGGAAGAGGCTGAGGTCACAGGTCATCGTGAGTATATACGATCAGACCATAACGAGGGAATGTGGGTTGAGAGATAATGGTGTATGTAAGTTATTACTATAAAAATTTATATGAAATTAACACTCTTTTATTTATTGCTTGTTATGACCATTATGAAATGCTTAATTTAATTCAAATTGTATTTCAATCCTTGCAGGCATGGCTGATGAAGAGTTCGATTTATTTTGTCGTCAGGAGGAGGAAAATGAGCAGCAAATGGTACCGGTCCCATCTACATCTGCCTGCTGCTGTTGCCCCATCCACATCTGCCGCTGCTCTGTTGGCCCTTCCATGAGTGCACCTTCTACGAGTGCTACTCAGAGACCCAGAGGTAGAGGTCCGACCCGTGGGTTGAAACTGCAGAAACCGGATCAGATTAGTCTTCTGTGGGACAGTATGGGAGGTATGGTGGGGGCAGCAGGTCAGAGTTCGCTAGTATGCTAGGGACTCTGGCCAGATCACATTGCTGCATCAACCACACATGGAAACAAGTCCCGGAAGAAGTAAGGAGACCATCTGGAAGAAGGTGCAAGAACGGTACAAGATCCCAGAAGAAGTGAAGAAGACCGTTCTTTCTTTGGTGTCCGGCAAAGCTAAATCATTCCGCCACTACTTGGTTGAGCATTGGATCAACAGGGTGCCCCCACGTGAGCCTCCGCCGTATGTTGTGTACAATGGCATGATCACTGAAGAGGAGTGGAAGGAGTTCGTTGAGCGGCACGCCACCCCCGAGTTCAGGGTATGTTTGTGTGTACTCTTTTCTTAATTAATGCTCATAATGCTTTATCCCTGATTTTCTAATTAATTTCCTGTTGTACTTTCTTAACAGCAAGTACAAGAACAAGCACGGCAAAACCGTGAAGCTAATCTCTACCCCCACACCATGGGACGAAGGGGATATGTGGGCAGCCTCGAGGGATGGAAAGAAGCTGGTTTGCTGACACGGAGGAACGAGGATGGAAGTGAATGCCCGATCGAGGATGTCTCTGAGGCGAGGAGGGTGCAGATGTACATACTGGGACGCCAGAAAACGACCAGCGAAGGTCAGAGGATATTTCCTAATGCTGCGATGGAACAACTGGCTAACCAAATTGTAAGTATTTGAAAGTAGCTGTTAAATAATTTACTTATATACTCAAGTGTTTGTTGATCTTAAATTTAGTGTTAACTTCTTTGAAAATTGGACAGTACGAAGCGGCACAGAGAGGAGAAGTAGACTTACACGCTCCTCCTTCTCAAGACGACGCGCTCAATCAAATGCTTGGGAAGAAGGATCACCCGGGGCGTGTTAGAGGATTTGGGGGAGAAGTACGTCAGAAGCATTCCCGCCATCTGCTAGGAAGGGTCAGATGAGTGCTGCTGAAGTCGAGGCGATGGTAGAGCGTAAGTTCTGCTGAGCGCCAAGCTAATGACGAGAAACTGGCTGCTGAGCGCCGGGCTATCGAGGAGAGGCTGCAGGAAGCGTTGAATGCGATTGCACATGCGACTACTCAGCAGCAGCATAGATCCTCCTCGACTGTCTTCCTCGTCTAGTTGTGCTCCGGCCGCTGACCCGTACCCGTTTGCCAACATCCAGGTTAACTTTGTTTAACTATTTTTCTCCTAAAATAAAGTTATTTAAATAGTATTAGATTGGACTCACTTATTTATTTCACGTATTATCTCTGTTTATTAAAGGAGCAAAAAAATGTCGTCTCCAAATACCATTAGACGGGCACCCTGTAGATGCGGCCTACGGGACGGTGTTGCCATCAGGTCCACTCACGCTCATCAGTTTCGTACGTCTACCCCCATTCTACGCGCGTGTGACCTTGGACCTGATAGTTGATGGATTTGAGCATGCATACCTTCCGATGGCGTTTGACAACAAATGCACGCTGATCGAAGCGAAGGGAGACATATTGCCCTGGCCAGCATGTTATATTGTTGTCACCGATGAGGTAAGACTGTTTGACAACCATTTAGTATCTAATAAAATGCATTATTTAGCATTAAGTGTCTAATCTAATCTATTATAGATCCCTGAGCTTCCTCGCCGCGTAACCCGGCCCAGACTAGAAGAGACCAGCGCGCCGGCGAATCCTGAGATCCCTGAGCTTCCTCGCCGCGTATCCCGGCCCAGAGAAGAAGAGATCAGCGCCGGCGAATCCTGTCAGAAGTACAAGGGTATGTTCTAGATAAATGTTTAATGTTACTATAATAATCAATTAGTAATTATCTTTACATTTATGCTTTACTGTTTGTGTGTGAAGGGTAAGAATCCAGTGAGTCGGGGTGCGAAAGGTAAGAATCCAGCGCCCGTCCGGGGTCGCACCAGGACTTCTGAGGCGCCTAAAAATAAGCTCGCACTGCCACAAAAACTTGTTAATGTTTTGGGGGCCAAGCAGATGAATCTCTACGACAAGATCATGTTGAAGTCATCTCAAACTAACAACTTCATGATGACGCTTCCAAAGTCGATGTTTCACTACGAAGAAGATATGATGACGGCAATCAACTTTGAGGACATCAGAGAGATGATGTGTGGAGATTATCTGAACATTAACATTATTCAAGCTTATCTAAAGTAAGTGTTCTTTCCTCATACTGTAAAAACATATAGAATAAGTATCTATGAAGTTGCATTGGCTAACTTTTTATAGTACATGTGATATAATAGATGTCTGCTTGAGAGATGTGCTGAGAAGGACATGACCTCCATTACTGCGGTGTGCCCGGAGCGTTTATCGTACGACTCAGTCACTAGGGACCCGGGGAGGTTTTGTAATACATGATTCATTGCTTCAATGTTGTTGATCACAGAATAAATTATTCATTCTAATGCCGTATCACCAAACGTGAGTTCTAATATAAAATTACATACTAATTAGCTAACTTTTTTACCTTCATTTCTCATTTCATTTTGTATTTGACATTGTAGCCACCACTGGGCTTTGTTTATATTCTGCGCTGCCACCGCTACTCTGCTAGTTCTAGATCCACTAGGGCAGTGGACAGAATTCAACACTGAAGACTTAATCAAAGAGTAAGTTTTATTACTATTTAATTGTTTGTAAGTTTTTTGAACCAAAATTAATGTACTTGTTCATTTTGCTAAACGCTTTTGTTAATATATGTAACAGTTGTTACAAAAAAACCCCAGGGAGAGTTTGGTGATTTGACCGTCGATTACATCAAGGTTTGGTAATTCATGTATTTCATTCGTGCTGCTATTATCTTTGTACAATTGTTTTACATTTGTGAATTTTGGTGATTTAGTGCCCTACCCAAAAGGATCTAGAGTTGCGGGTACTACGTGATGCGGTATATGTACGAGTTCTGCGGGTACTTCCCAAGTTTTAAGAATGATAAAGACAAGGTAATACGAACGCTGTCTTGTATTTAATTCTTTCGGCAGATTTTTTGTGTCTTTATCTTAATCTCATTATGTTTCCATTCCTTTTCTTGTTGCAGATTAAAGAGCATTTGCCAATTCTCGACTTATGCTCCAAACGACTTGTTGCATGTCAGAGAGAGCATGGCAGCCATGTTTATGAGAATGGAGTGGTAGACTAGCTAGCTCTGATGCTGCTATGATGGATTTTGTTTTTCACAGTTTTCTGCACTGTTTTACGCTTCTGTTTTATGCTATTTCTTGCTGGGAGTCATCCTAGCTGTATCTACCATGTATAGGTTACACTGCTACCTTTGTAGCCCTCTGATTCTGCTAGTTGCTGCTGCTGTAACAGATTATATTTTTTGTAATGAATTGCTAGCTGCTGTAACAGATTCTAGCTGGTATTGAATATTTCTGTTGCAATTGTGCGCAGAGAATGAATTTGCAATTGTTATCTCTGTTGCAATTGTGTAACAGATTGAATATGCAATTGTGCGCATGAATTTGCAATTGAATATTTCTGTACAGATTTTCGATCTGGTGTATATTAGATGTTATCTCTGTTGCAATTGTGCGCAGAGAATGAATTTGTGTTTTGGTATTTGATTCAGGTGGTTCAATTGAGTTTCTGCACATTTGTTGGTCTGATGCCCTCTGTTGCTTATCTGTTACAATTCTGTCTCTGTTGCAATTGTGTAGATTTGTAAAAAAAAATAATAAAAAAAAATTACACTTTAGATGACGGTTATCACAATAACCGTAATCTAAAGTCCTTTGGGCGCGCGCGCCAAAAGACTTTACATTACGGTTATTGTGAAAACCGTCATCTAAAGTGTCAACTTTACATTACGGTTTTACTAATAACCGTAATGTAAAGTCAATGACATGCGGGACGGAAAAGGGCCTTTAATTACAGTTTAAAACCGTAATTAAAGACTTCGCCATCTTTATTGACGCCCGCGTAGATTACGGTCCAGAACCGTAATTATACACGGTTTTGGACCTTAATTAAAGGCTCGCGTTCCACCAGTGAAATAATACAATATAATATAATAATGCATGTATACATGCAACTGTAGGTTATATACCTAAATTTAATGATGGGTAAGATAAAAGAAATATAATGAATTAAACTTAACAGTCGAAATATTTTGACATACGAGTTTAGTAACAAAGCCGACAGGTTTAGAGAAACCCGTAACAAATAACTGTAGAAATCCAGGGTTGAACTGTCGGGGTTACTTGTTATTCGGAAATACCGGATGTAGTTAGTCATGGAGACTGACTTATAGTTTTATTACCGTTTAGATCGTACTTCAAACGGAGGCGCTTGACGAGCTAGTGGTCTACACTGCGCATCCTAGGTCTTGGTGAACGGTATGTGAAGGGGTTTGATCTGAGTTGTCCTAAGGAAACTCCTTGGGCTCGGATTTGGTGGATATCACTTGTGTGTTAAGTGTTTTGGATACATGTATGTGATTGTGTGCTACTGCATTAATTATTTATGCACGAGCGTCCTACGGGACTAACACTACGTCGACTATAGATCGGCTTATATAAACATACATATGCGTTGTTGTGATGACATGACGGTTACTTGATATAATACCATAGTATTAATATTAAGTATGTGGTAACCTAAGTAAAACACTTAGGAACGAGTCACGACATTGTCGGTCTCTGGAGCATGGATCTCGAACATGAATATGACCTAGATTACTTCTGGGTATGCGTGAGACCCATTGGGCAGCTAACTAATAATTATTCTCCATAAGACTAAGAGCATATCTTAAACATTATGAGAGAGAGATGGTATGAGTTGAGGTGAGGAATCCCGGTAGTTTACGAACTACTTGGTTGCGCATTTGTGATCACTAAGGGGTTCCCGATCGGGTTCCGCTCCAGGTTTATACCCAACGAGCCCTATTTGGATCGTGGGTCAGGTGGCTACGGCCTTTTATATGGACGTCTTACGAGACAAAAGAGAATAGTCAGGGGCCTCCAGACCTCTGGCGAAATGAGCACCTTTGTGTGTACGGGAGGACTACTGTCCATGGTGAGGTTATCGGGTTGTCTTAACATGACGCCCAACTGGTATTAATTAAACATGGTTGGATGGATGGTGAAATACCCCTAATCTTTAAAATATAATTAAATGATCTATTAATGATCTAAGATGATTATTAAACATCTAAATATTATTGGGGAACAATCTAAAAGATCTCAACAAGGCAAAACACGCCTTAAGATCGGTAAAGCCAAAAATGTGCTTTAAGACACCATGAAGGTTGTATGACCCCAAGTAGGACCCAAGTGGATTCCTAGGTATTATAATGAAGTAAGGAACACAATAAAACAATTCTCAAGGAGAACTAAGCTCAGGAACACCCTGTGACACAAAAATGTGCGCTAAAACTCCTTAAAGCACGTTTTTGTGAGATTGCCTTTTAAATTGATTTTTAATGGGCTTAAAAAAATTATAATTATCCTTAAATATGATATATAATCATATTATATCATATTAGGAATTTAATCCCAGAAATTTACGAATTTTTACATATTTATTATTAAAATATTAATAAAACCCTAAGTGGGGCCCGCATGAGTCAATATTGACCAAGCATGGTCAATGGTCAACTAATTGACCCTTTTGGACCATGGCAGCCGGCTGGCAATAAGAGAGGAGGCAAAATAATTCCTTGATTGACAATAATGCTACCTAATACATTACTTTTTTGAAAATTAAGCTTACTTTTACATTATTTCAAATTCTTTCAATCATTCCTTCCTTCCTCCTTCCTTCCTTGTCCGATCTCCTCCATCCCAGCCGAGCCCTCCCTTCCTCTAAAGCTCTCAAAGCTTGCTCTTGAACATGGAAGGCAAACCTAGCTCTTAAGTCCTTAAGGTAAGTGTTTTAATGTCATTTTTAGCCCTTTTTCTTCATCTCTTCACTACCAACACCTAAATTTCGTGGATCATCAATTCCTATGGCTTATTCTCAGTGTTCTAAGGTTATAACAAGAGCTAAACTCGGTTGAGACCAGTAGAGGGACCAAGGTTGTTCAAATCTACATTTTAAGGTAAAAATGTGCTTTAAGCTCATAACTTTTGATTCCCTTCGAGTTTGGCTGTGAAACTTTGGTCATAGCCTCATCTTCTTCTCCTTTTCATGTGGAATCTGTTGGTTAGCCATTTGGAGCAAGGGTGACCGAGATCCAAGAGAAATACTCTCTTTTAAGGCATTTTTCCAAGGTAAAACCTAATAACAAGGTAGTATTTCGAGATCTAACTATTTCCTATGTCAATATGGTGGATCTAACACCTTTTGGTGTGTTTGGTTCAGGTCGAAAATACCTAGAACTTCCCTTGCATTTTTAAGGTGATTTTTGCCTTAAATCTTACATTAATTATCCCTTATGGTTAAGCTCAAGTTTGGAGGGTAACCATATCTTGTTTTTGTGTATTAAACATGTCTAAATCAAGTGGTGATTTTTCCTACAAGTGGCCGAGAGCATACAAGGCTTAATCAAGGTATAAACACCTTAAACTTATGGTTTTTGTAATTTTTAAGCATATACATATATATGGCCGAGAGTGAATATATATATATATAGGTCATATTGACCTAAAAATGGAAAAAATGGCTAAGATAAATTAAGCTAGTCATTTAAGGGATTTAATTAACATGATGGTCAAATTATGACATTATGTGGAAAAATAATTAAACCTAAGTGAGGCCGAATATATATGCTATATTTTGAGACATTTATTGTGTAATTTATTTGCAAGTTCAAGATTGTAATAAGGCCATGTCATTAGGCCATTTTAATTTAAGTTTATAAGCTTATTTAGTTTTATTTATGCTTATAATTAAAATTGGGGCCAATTCGTAATTACTAGAAATTTAGAAAGCCGTGGGCTTAATTTAGAGCAATTTAGGCTTTTTAAATAAATTTAATAAAAATTATAACATTTTATAAAGTTTTGGGTCAAAACTGTAAAAATAGAAAAGTATGGGGTATTGTTGGTAATTACCGAAAGTTTGAGTCCCAATTGGTATTAGAGGTCAAAGTTGACTATATAGGAGACTTTGACCAACTTTGGAGAATTTTAGAAATTAAAATACTACCTTATAATAAGATACTTATTAAATTGTAAAAGATTTATAAGACTTGGGGTGGTATTGTGATTTCCGAAAACTTGGGGGTACTAAAAGGAGTTTAGTACAAACCTTAGGTTATTAGGAATTTTTAGGAATTGATTTGGTTAAATTTGGAGTTAATATGAATTAAATAAGTATAATATAAGGTATTTCATAATATTGTTACAAATGGGTAACACATGTGGTAAAATCGAGATTTAGAGAAAGTATAAGGTTAGGAATAATGTTTATAACCTTTTGGTATAGTTTGGTGATTTTTGGAATTATATACAAGGTTTTATAAGGACATATGTATAATATATGATTTTAATGGAATTAGAAAACTATATGTTATAAAGAGGGGAAATTGGTGAATATAGAAAGTTAAGTGGTGGAAAAATAATTTAAATAGACCATGGGGCCTGTTCGTTATTTGAGAAAATATAACCATAGGTTATAATTATATTAAGGAATAAGGATTATAATATAAGGTATATACTATAAGTGTAACAAGGAAATATAATTTGGGGTTGAGTTGTAAATTATGGAAGTTTGGTGGGAATTAATTAATACCGAGAGTTTTAAGGGCTGTTTGGTAGTTATTAACAATATATAACTATAAGTTATAATTGTTTTAATGACATAGTTGTCAAAATATATGTTATATAACTATAATATAACATGGTATGAATTATGTGGAGGATTTTGTAAATAATTAAGGAACATAGGTGCTGTTCGGAAATATTAATATCTTTGAATGAACTTTATAATATGGTTTTGATGTTATAAGAATTATAACATTTGTAATATAAGAGGTATTCATTAAAAAGAATGAATATATATTATAAGAACTGCCATATAAGAAATAGTTCCATGAATACATACACATAAATAAATATGTGTTGTGGAGGAAAATATAATATGGTTTAATGACCATATTTTCACAATTAAAATGACGTATGATAAAGGGAAAAGAATTACAAACATTGGATATGGAATGTTAGGACTGTACATGTGATAATAAGGATTGATAATGCAAAGTATTGTTTACCACATTGAATTTGGGAAAAAGAAAAAAAAAGAGAGAAACAAACCTTAGAAAAATAAATACTAAGGTGAAATGTATGGTGTATGACAAGAATCATACATGCAATATAGAAACAACTATATGATGTACAAACATACATTAGGTTACATGCGATAACAAAAGCTCAACTATAAAGTATATTAATATACGAGACAAGACTACGCTTGTAATATAACACTTTTCCAATCTCGAGTTAAACCTAAAACCCGACAAACATTGACAGTTAATAACGGGGGTTAACCGGGAGGTATTAGTGACGGTACGGGGTACCGTAGAATTTTGTGTTGTTATACAGTGTGCTAATCAGTAGCATTATGTATTGTATAGACTGTTAGAGACGACGCACGGAGCATAGGATCTTGCTGATTCATACTCCACCGTAATACTTTCAGGGTGAACGGTATGTTATTTATGTGGCTTGATTGTCTCTGAGGATTTCCTCAGTTCAGACATTGTGTGAAAATCTGTGATAAGATTGAATGTCTACTTGTGTGAATTAATATGCTTGAGTTGTGTATTAATGCTGCCTTATTATTACTGTTGTGTGATAACAGTACCGTTCGTATATATGAACATATTATAAAATGAACTAGCGGCAATGATGCTATCTTATATGTGTAATATAAGGAACGTAAGTAAAACGTTGTAGCATTAGGATAATAAGATATATAAAATATCTGAGACTTATATACGGAGCATTGGCCTCTTTAACGCCGCTCTCGTATCTAGCACTGGATCCCGAGTCGACATACTCAGGATTGGACTACGACCTTGGTCCGCTGTGTTAGAAAAAAAAGAATAGTAAAGCGATGCGATGGTGTAGATAAGTTTATCAAGGATGTGGCTCTTGCTGTGAACTGTGATCCATTAACGATACTAGGACACCGTGTGGTAGCCGTAAGTATCTGGATAAATTTCCAACGAACTACAGATTGTTCGTAGGACGGAGACTCTACCGCTGGAGTGGCTATTGCCGTGGGTGACCCGCCATAAGAGATGGGTAACTTAGAGACACGTCGTTCTAACGAGACGTTGTCATTAGACATGACTGAACAATTACAAACGACTATATTAACTCATACACTAGGCGAACATTATTTGGGCTTGCATGCCAGAGACGAGAGTTCATACTCGTTTATAATTCTCGTTACTTCGCCTTGTTGTTCATTGGTTGTGCTTTGTGGTTATGTGTGGTATGTTGGTGGATTTGTTTGAACGAGCCATTGTGCTCATATTGTGTGTTGTGAACTGGTTGTGTCGAGTCACCGTACTCATGTGTGGATTGTGGTTGGGTGTCTGGTCGAGTGAGTCGCTGAACTCAATTATGAAATATTAAGTGTTTGTTGGAATGGAGTCTCTGTACTCATATAAGCGCTGCAAACGCTTTCAGTGGTTTATTACGATGCGATGTGTGAAGCCGGGGCTTGTTTGTTATTTGAGATTACTCTGCAATATATATTGTTGTTTTACAGTTTCAACATTGAACTATTTGTATGGAAACGAATTGCATACTCTCGACCAAATAACTGAATGGTCCGAGGGTGCACGACAGTCAGGTAATAACATACTCAACAGGGGCTGATTCCATACCACAAACTACCATTTTTGCAGGTATGCAACTTCCGGTGTCGGCAAAGAGAGTGACGCGCTGGGTAGTTTGATTACAGTTATTTAAACATGCACTGTTGCATTTTAAATACGAACCTAGAAACATGTATAGGTTTTGGATACGTAGAAAGCTCACTGTGAATGTATTTTATATTGGTTTTGGGAGTTTAGATCTATCTCTTGTTGTCACTGCGAGAAAATGTTTCGTATTTAAGAGCTTATCAGGAAGCACGTTATTACTCGTATGGGCGAGCAGGAACGGTGACCAATAGTCAATTGTTGAGATTACCGCTGCGATTATATTGTTAAGTAAGATGATTAGGAGCCGAATAGAGTAGGGGTGTTACAGATGGGGCCTTAAAGGCCAAATTAAATTAACTATGGAAACTATACGCTACGGCGATTGTACATTGTACATTATACTGCTATTATTTCGATACGTTCGATATACAATTGTTGTTTGTAATGTTTTATGACTGTTGAATTGGATGGATGGTTAAGTGTTTATGAATGTTTGGATGGATGATTGCGTATATTATACATATATATTACAGTGTTGATTATAACTGTAAAATGGTAAAGCATGAAACCAATCTAATAATAAGATGGTTAAAATGACTAAGTGACCATTAGGGTCCAGGCCCGACATACTCAGCGTCTATCGCTGATACTACACCATTATGCAGGTTGTTGATTATTGACGAAGCCGAAGTGCGGGAACAAGGTAATTAGAGTTTATTTTGATTACCGCACAGGGAGTTTATTTGTATAATGATGTCAGGCTGGTAAATGTATTATGGTACGGTTATGTATATTTGGGAATTGGGTAGACGCTCACTTGTCGATGTTTATGAGTATGGACTTAGTATGATGTATAGGAATGTTCTCGTTATCACAGCGGTTAGCAGTTTGTTTATGTTGGTTGTTGGATATAGTTTGGCTTCGTTGCTCGCATGGGCGAGTAATGGCCAGTGACACCCGAGTGAGTATTGTTATTGTTATTATTTCTTCCGTTGTAAGATGTTTTATTTATTGCTACGTGAGAGATTATTACTTGTTTAAGGAGAGGGGTGTTACAATCAATGTTGCGTTTACCCATAATGTAGGGGTAACCCGGATGTGTATCCTGATCTGACGCAACCTTCACCTCATCTAGCCTATTTGGAGGTCGTACCCCTGCGGAAGATGATGATGTTGGCTGAGAGCATCCTGGTGCCAACATTGGCGGGGTGAGAGACTGGTTTCGACCGAGAAGGTCAAAAAATACTCTACAAACAAAGAGCCACTCTTCAGGGAAGTTAAAACTCTTATGGGGCCGAAGCCTGGTCAGGTAGATTTCAAAACGCAACGAAGGCCCAAAGCTGGGGAGCCCTTCCTTTACAGCTACCGACAGTGAGCACTGGGGGGTGGGTGCAAAATACTTCCACATTTAGTGCAGAAGTTAGGGAGGTTGTCATATGTGATACGGTAGACCAAGTCCTGGCCATCCAAGTTGATCGGGATGAATTTACAAACAGGAGCATGGATATCAAGTAATACCTTGAAGTGCAAGAATTCAAAGGCCGACATGTGCAAATCTTCCATCATACCCATGAAGAGCCCAATTTTAATGGCTAGAAACTCCACAAATCTGATGTTGCGGTGGGGACGAGGGACATTATAAATGTGCATCCAACACAAAACCAATATGAAATCATGGTCCTCGACCGAGAGACCCTTCTCTAGTCATTGGAGAGCAAACAAGGAGTGATTGACTAGCCAAGGGCCTCTAACATAGATTGCATGCATGGCCTGAAGGTGCTTAAACTCAAAGACAAAGTGGTTTGGTGCTACCTTGCAAAACAGAAGCCGCCAAAAGGGCTCCAAAATTGACGGAGAAAAGAGGCCAAGGTGCTGGAGGGAAGTTCCTCAGGCGTGAACAACTTCCCAAGGAGACAACGATCATAAGATAGGAGGGCTCCGTTTATTTCAAAGACCTCCATTTGCAAGTGCTTTGAGCGCTCAAGAGGGGTTGCAAATGAAGGGAATGATAAAACGACAACCGAGAGGAAAATTAGGGAAAAACTGTGAGGAATGAAAGAAGGGTAGATCATCATTTACATCGGAACTAGTTGAGGGGAAATGGGAGGTAAAAAGGCCCAATTTGAACCATGCAAGATGGGTTAAACAATGACAGAGGAATGATTGTTGTACCAAACACATCTCTGCAGTAGAGGCGGTAGCAAGATCTTAGCTAGTAGATTGTAATCATCAACTTCAGGATCTTAGGAAATTGGTAGGGGATTAGCGAATTGGCATTGAAGGTGAAAGAGCATGACAGGGGTGAAACAAGAGCTAAAGGGCGAAGGCAAGGCTAGCTCCCACCAAAGGGAGAAAAAAAGGTATAACTCGCAACTTGAATTTGAGGAGTAGATGAATAATGTATTTGTTTGTGAAGAAAGATTACTAAACAAATAATGGATAGTATTAATCTTTTTTGCTTTTTACATGAAGTTTGTAGAACAAGAAAATATTGATGTGTATTTCAATGAATATGACATTATTCATTATATTTTTATTTTTATTTTATTTTTATTTTGCTCCAACCAAAATATGAGAGTCTCACAAATAATACATCATTTTTTTAATACATTGGTAGGAATCAAATAGGATCTTTAATATATATTAAGTTAACCTGCATTTTTAGATTTATATAGTAACATAGATTTGAAACAATTTTCTTAAATTGCATTTTAAGTGAGTCATTGTTGAAAAGATAATTATTCACTAAGTCAATCATAAATTGTGTATTGAAAAGATGATTTCAATGTCACATGAACTATCCACTCGATATGATGATTAAAAATAGAAGTCATCTTCAAACATATGATTTCGCCAAAAATCATCTTAGCTAGAGATAAATTGACCTAGCATTGCTCTATGAATGATGATTTCAAATGTTTTTTAATTAAATGAATTTTTTTACACTAAACTTGTTTTTTAAGAGATAATTTTCATGTAATTTAAATCCACTGCTTATCTCATCCCTTCAGTCGCTTAATTCTCTCCCTCTTCGTTCAATAAACCGCACTCAATTACACACAAACACAAAATGAGCACTACCAGCAAATGTCTGAGAAGTCACTGAAGCACCTCCTAGTTGGAGATGGTCGCCCTTCTTACTGATGTCCACTTATTATATTTATAAGGTAGGATAAAATGTAGGGATTTTTGTTGAGATAGTTTATAGTTAGCTAGATTATGTACAATATGATTGTAAATTAACATAAGTACCACAATTAACATATTGGATTTGAAATGGTTTAATAATTGCAAATAAGCTCTTGAAATTTGAATGATTGAAAATTTTGGTTTTGTAGTTATGAAGTGTTAAACTGAAGTGTGATTATACTTTTAGTTAGGTTTAGATATCTAACTGCATCAACTTGGTTACGTCACATTAGTGAAATATCCTAAAGGGGCTAATGGAGCATATTAAGATGGTGGTGCTACAAACGTATTAGTGATAACTGGCATGAATTATGAGCCACTATTATAAGGTGTCTTTGGCATCAACCTATCCACTTATGAAGTGAAAATACTTTAAAGACTGGGTCTAAAAATAAGTGATATAAAGTGGTCAATGCAACCTATTAAAGACGATGACGCTCTTGATTTTTTTATGTTCTACGGTCGTAACGAAAGGCCATGTGTTAGTTGTATACGGAGCATCAAAAAATCCTAATGCCCCACTCTCCTCTCCCCCTTTATATGATTCCAAGTGCTTAAGCACCCTCAAACTTTGAGTTGTGTATCCTTGCCTATTTTCTCATTCATCAAAATCTTACCCTGTAATATATTCATCTACTTAATATTAAACCGCTATGATTTATTGATCTCTTAAATACCAAACCCTCACTTTCCACCTCAATAACACATCACACCTTCTCATAATGACTTATCCGCATAAAATTCTCATTATCCCATAATCCTAAGTCCTTATACCCCTAGTCCACTAAATGTATGTATCCAGATGGTGATAGAGACATAATAGAAGTTGGCTGTGGCAAAATGTATTAGACATGCTACATGTTATAGTGCTCTATTAGTTATGTATCTAGGAGTTATTCTGATGTAATCTTCTAGTATGTGATTAGGCCTATATTTGTAATTTCTTCCCCTCATAAACAGGACCCGGTTTAATTAACCAGTCCACCCCCGCTTCACTTCTCCCCCTTTCTCTATTACTTCTCTGTATCTGTTCTATGTTAAACACACAAAGAATACACACACAGAACTCTCCCGATTGAGGAAGTTCTTCATTCCGCTTCAATACAGAAAGATTTTCTTTGTCAAAATCTTACATGGTATCAGAGCGCAGGACGCTCAACACAGAAAAATGAGTGATGAAAATCCAGAAACACATGAGAAGAATCATGGCAAGAAAGTAGAAGCATCAGCGACCGCATCGACTTTGATCGATTCCGCTGATCCACTATACGTCCACCCAACCGAACAACCTGGCCAAGCTTTGGTGTCGAAGTTTACCGGCGAGGGTTTTTTATCCTTGAAATGGAGCATGCACAGGGCGTTACGAGCAAAGAACAAACTAGGGTTTATCGAAGGAAATATAAAGAAACCTGATAAGGATGATTCCATAAGAGCGGCAGCTTGGGAACGTGCCAATTCACTCGTAGCATCGTGGATTATCTCGTCTCTATCTCCCAACATCGGGAGAAGTGTGATGTTCAACGACGACGCGAAGCAAGTCTGGGACTGGTTGTGCCGCCGTTTCGAGAAGAAGAATCTTACAACCCTACATAACATCAAGAACCAGATTGCGGGACTAAGGCAGGGTGACGACTCAGTAACAGACTATTTTATGAGGTTAAAGGAAGTTTGGACAGAGTATCAACTTGCGCTACCCACCGATTCTTGCAATTGCTGCAGCGGGTGTAAATCTGAGGAGAACCAGAGAAATTTTAGAGAGCGGGAGGAACTAATCCATTTTCTAATGGGTTTAAACAAGACATTTCTCCACATTCGAGGGCAGATATTGGCCACGAAGGACATATCCACACTTGAAGAAGCCTTCGGCCTTATTTTCCAAGAAGAAGAGCAACTAAAATCTGGATCAGACTCTAAGGATGGCGAAGAACAATCAGTAACCCTAGCTGTGAAAGGAGGAAATCAGTTCATCCCAGGCAAACAGAAATTCACTGGCAACTCGGGTTTCGCTGGAAACTCGGGATACACTGGCAACTCGGGAAACCCTAAAAATGAAGTTAAGAAAAACGGAAACAGATCCGCTGCTCCTAACAAGAAAGAAAGCCCTAAGTGCTCAAACTGTGGAAAAACTGGACACTATAGGAGCGATTGCTGGTGGTTGGTAGGCTTTCCAGGAAATGAAGGCAAAAAGAATAGAGAAATCAAGATTGGGTCTGTAGCTGAAGGAGAGAAAAGAGCCAATTCATCCAGAAGCGAGAGGAGAAGGTGAATCGCCTGTGAGAGGGTTCAGTGCTGATCAACTGAATCAATTGGTTTCTTATCTTCAACAGCACCAGAACAAACAAGACAGTTTTGGAGAATTCTCAGGTAATACCCAACCCATACTTAATTTCTTGCCGTGTTTAACTTTAAACAGAACATCTGTTCTTGATGAGCTTAAGAATGTGTGGATTTTGGATTCTGGTGCGACTGAGCATATAAGTGGAAATGACTCTCTGTTATCTGATTATAAACTGCTTGACCAAAGTAGGGAAATAACTTTGCCAGATGGGCATAAAGAAACTGTTTATAAAACTGCCTGCTTAATTATTAATGGGGTGAAGTGCCTTGAAAATATCATGTATGTTCCGTCCTTTAAATTTAACTTAGTTTCTGCAGCCAGATTGATTGAGAAACTGCATGTTCAAATTGTTTTCTCTGCAAATTGTTGTGCTTTACAGGACTCTGATGGGAAAACCTTTCAAAAGGTTGGCAAACAGATATCTGGTTTATACTTTCTAGATGTATCTGTTTTGAGTGATTTTGTTTCTGATAGGAAAAACAGACAGTTTTCTTGTATAAATGTTTCTGATGATTGTAAAGAACTAGACAACTCTAGGACCTTGTCTTTATGGCATAGGAGATTAGGTCATATTCCTCTGAAGAAGTTGTATAAGATCTCAGAAATCAATGTTGAAAAATTGTCTGCTTCTAAGTCATCTCTTTTACCATGCACTGTCTGTTTTAAAGCCAAGAACAAAAGACCTAAATTCCATTCATCTACCATAAAAACCACACATGCTTTGGAGATGATACATGTCGACATATGTGGCCCCATGAGATCCCAAACAGCTGAAGGTTTCAAATATTTCCTAACCATTGTAGATGATTACACTAGGGGAACTTGGGGTCAAACTTCTTAAACAAAAGTCAGAAGGCATTAGACAAATAAAGGATTTTATCACTCTAGCGAAAAAACAAATGAACAAGCATGTTAAAATTGTCAGAAGTGACAATGCAAAGGAGCTGTGTAGTTTATTAGAAGGGACTGAATTCTTCACTAAAAAGGGTATTATTCACCTGATAACCTGTCCTCATACCCCCCAGCAAAATGGGGTGGTAGAGAGAAAACAAGGGCAAATTATGGAAGTTACTAGATCTCTCCTTTTCCAGTCAGGTTTAGATAATACTTTTTAGGGACATTGCGTGGAACATGCTGTCCACATCATAAACAGAATACCAAGTAAGGCTATTGATAACCTTACCCCATTCGAGAAACTTTATGAAAAGAAACCTGACTACAAAATCCTAAAGGCTTTCGGTTGCCTATGCTATATAACCAATATTGATCCCAACAAAGGAAAGTTGGACACCAGATCTTATATCTGTGTGTACCTAGGAGATTGTAAAAACACAAAAGGACACAAGGTTCTATCCCTGAAGAATAACACCATAAAAGTCAGTCGTGACATCACATTTTTTGAACACATTTACCCTTTAAAGGACAGTGAGTGGAAAAATGCCCTAACAAGAACTCAGGAAGATCTTGATAATCCTTTCCTTATAAATCAGAACATTGACACTGATGACACTGCTCCACAACGTCTAGAGACCACAGAAACAACAAAATATTTAGAACCTCAAGACACTTCTCTTACTGATTTTATAAACAACAACTTGTCTCCTGAACAACAGAATCTCTCTCCAGAACAAGAGAACCTGGTTCCAGAACAATAGAATCTTTCCCCTGAAAACACAAATCTCAGAAGATCCACTAGAACACACAAGTTTCCATCTAAGTATGACGATTATGTTTGTTCTACAGCTCTTGACAATAGGGATCTGTTGAAATACCCCAAACTTAGATACGGTGTTTAAGTGATAAGCTAAGATGTAAGAAGGCTAAATAATCCTTAGAAACATTAAGAAACATTTTTAATCAAAGAAAACATAAGGAAACACCAAAAGAACAGTTTAAGCAAAAACATGCTCTAAGCTTGGAGAGACTTGGGTGAGCACCCAAATATCATTCTAAGACCTTATTAATATCCTAATGGTCATTTTAAGGCAATTACTAAAGAAAACCAAGCTCAAAAACAAGTTAAATCATAAATTGTGCTTTATGGACTCTTAAAGCACATTTTTGAAAAATTGTCTTAGAAAGGGATTTTTAGTGGCTAAATGCCCATGATTACTCCTTAATTAACTTGTGTATTATTTAGTATCATATTAGGAAGTCTAAATCAATGGGAAATAAAAATTTTCACAATTATGTGCACTAATTTGTGAATAGTGCTCAAATTGGACTAATTTAGCAAAAAGTCAATATAAGCTAATTAATTGGTCAACCAAGACCATAAATATCTTGTTTGTTAAGGGGGTGGCCGGTTTTGATGTGGGGAGTCACCAATGACTCAACAATTAAAGAAAAAAAGAGAAGAGATAAGGTAAATAGTACTATTTACCTTTTAAACAAAAACTTGCTTTTAGCTTCTCTCTCTCCTCCTTTCTTCATTCTTCATCTTCTCCACCGGTTTTGTGCTACTCCTCTCTTCTTCTCTTACGTGAAGAACAACCCCATGCCAAGCTCCATCTTCCTTTGATCACTACTTGCTCATTTTAGCTCCAAAACCAAAACAAAATACATATTCTTCTTAGTTAGCGCAAGCTCTTTCTTCCTATCTTTCCAAAATTTCAAGAGCTCCGTTTTGGTGCCAAGCCAAACCGCCATTGAGAGGAAAACTCAAGCTTGGAGAGTTCATTGGCTTCTCCATCTCTTAAGGTAAAGAATATGTAAGAAAATCTAGGTTTGTAACACCCCCGAATAAACATTCAACAGTACAAACCAACTCCGGTCATATTGCATGATAACTAAGCAGCGGATTCTCGATATATTCCGGGTGCTACAGATGCCAACCACCCACGTGGTTGACAGACCACACTACCAATACTAAGTTACGGTCTGCATACGGAATAACTGAAACCAAAACTTTTATACAATAAGATACAATCTGAATACCGAGTGTACAAACAAGATTACCAAATCATAAACTAAGAGTTACATCTCGGGTTTAGTATCAACCCATATATTACATGTGCTACTACAAACTTAAAGGTCGCACCCCGGTGGACTACCCCCATGGTAGTCACCCTGCCTACGCTCCGTCGCGATCCAGACGATCACCTGTAAAAATAAGGACTCAGCAAAACTATGCCGAGTATGAACGTGTGAAGCCCGCATGTTACCGGGCTACACGACTACTTGGTCGAATATTATTAAGTCCAATTTACATGCCATGAATAAGCAGTAACATACAACATGAAATGGCACACACCAATTCACAACACGCTGAGCACAGAGACAGCCACAAGCACATCACCACAATCACAAATAGAGTGTGCCATAGAATACAAGATGATGATCCTCACAGCGAGATCATCTAAGCGTTGTGTGTTTTCATTTCTTTTCCTTGTTTCCATAATGTGTATTCTCATTCTCTTTCCTTGTTTTCATAATGTGTATTTTCATTCTCTTTCCTTATTTCCATAATGTGTATTCTCATTTCCTTTCTTGCACCCGTCTAGGGATATAGTTTAGATCCCGTGACCATATAGTATGGGTGCTCATCTTTCCCTGTTTCTCATAGATTAACGGTGTATTCTTCTGTTACCGCACGTTGGAGGACGTCTCCTCCTTAGTTCATACTTTGTTCAAACCTTAGTTCATACCTCCATTCCCGGCGTCGTACGTCGAGAAAGAGGGTCGCCTTTAGACCCCAGGTTATGCTCTTCAATTAGCTGATCCTCCAATCCCGACGTCAGGTCGAGACAGAGGGGTCATCTCTTGACCCCAGGTCATGCTTCCCAAATTGCCAATCTTCCAATCCCGGCGTCGTTCGTCGAGAAAGAGGGTTCGTCTTGTAGACCCCAAGATGTGCTCCATAATGGTCGGTCGAAGGATCTGATGCAGATACCAACTCCGAATATACATTCAATACCGCGCGGCCCGAGATGTTGTCTCCCGGGTTATTCTCATGTTCTACCAGTTGATAATTACTTATTATGTGTCTTTTCTTTTTGTTCAGCTTGACACCATTGTGGGTGTCGATAACCGTCCTCAATAGGGCATTCACTTATCGTAAATAGTTTGACACCATAGTGGGCGTCCTTGAGAGTCCTCCATGGTTAGAGAGGAGTTTTCCTTTATATAAGTAGTTTCCTTATTCGTTTGTATTATTCGTTAAGTTCCGTCCCGTAGTTTACATAAACGGGGAGTGACTAAGTTACTGGTGCACGCAAGTAAGGTATAACAGGTATAGAGCAAACAATACCGCAATTTAAATGAGAGCAATCCGTTATCATACTTCACACAAACACACACCGCAAGCGAATAAGCAAGATAGACAAACAATCCATTTTCATGCTTTAGTCTTGAAGTCATTGGCAAACAAGGCACACAGCCACAAGCCGTGTAACACGGCAACATACGAACCACACATGTCCATACCTGGATCAGAGGCAAGTAGTCTCACACACGGAGTCCTGGTCGGAGCTCGCTACGGCCCTAGCGTTAATTACAAACAATGTGTCAGTTTATGATTTTATGTGATGACACCTTATATTGTATGTTATTCCCTAGGTATGTTGTTGGATGCTTAGTTTACATTAAGTCCTGGAACTTCACATGTATTAATTCTAGGCTTATCATACTCCCAGGATATTCATATCCTCGTTTTACACGTTAACCAAGTCCTTTTCCTTAGTTAAGGTTATAGAGCGTTTTGAACGCTAGTTATGTAACGCGTTTGTATAAATATGGTATAACTTGTCTAATGTGTATTCCCTTGTTAGATAGATAGGTGAGTAATTTTTAGACCTCGTATCACAATAATATAGTCTCTAAAAGCCGTAGAACTTATTTAACAGAACCCACAAGTTTCCCCAAATCTGAAACCACGACCCACATCTTTTCTCTTAACTCTTATTTCTGGTAATCCATTGATGTGTATCTTCTCCAAAAGTTTACTAACCTTGCTGAGTTGTTAGCTATGATTTGGGTTTGTTTATTTTTTTCTCTACCATCACACACTCACACCACCTGGAAGTTGACCGCACTGAGGCACAATCCGAAAACTGAAACACTGATTCCATGCATACCTCACTCGGCTTATCTTGTCAAGGAGTTAGATTGTTTCCTAATTTCCCTTAACATGTTAACACCCTTAGCTGAATGGATTAATCAACGCTTAAAGTCCCTCTTCAACCCATATAAACACTCAAAGAGTATCTGTATATATTTATACAGAGATGACATACTATTTGGAAAACAGAATTGATGCAGTAGAGTTTGTAGTTTACCCCCTTTTATACTTGGTGACATGACTTCTAACTGCTCCCTCATTACCACTCATGTAATTTGGTGTATGATCTAGCTTTCATCTTCCAAACAAAACTCAAAACAACGTCATTATACCTTCTGTATCTTCAGGATACATAAACCGAAACTGCAGGAATCTCCAACAAAATCTGTACACTTCTTCTTCTCTGGTTACTTTAATTCCTAACATTTTCCCCAAGGTGTGTACGCATTTAATTAAGTGCATTAGAATGCTTTAGGATCATTAACCACTCAATACAACCTCTCTTTTTTTTTGTTCTCTGTAACAGAATCGCGTGGAATTTAAGTTCTCAGCAGAACTGTACAACTGAAAATACAAAGCTGATATTCCCCTTCTGTTCTCTTCTTATTCTTTCATCTTTTCACGAACCTGACTTTGAATTTCTTCCTCAAAAGGTTCAACATTTAGCTACATGATTTGGCAGTGTTTTAAACTTATGAAACTCTCAGTGTAATCCCTTACACAGCCTCTGTAACAAGCATATACAGAACTCACTCTTTTCGAAAAAGAAACTATGCAACTGAAGTAGTGCAGTCTGGTGTTTCTTCTTCATCCCTCTTCTGTTATTCTCATAACGGTTTTGCAATTTGTCCCTAGCATTTACTTACTTGGTTAAGGTTTCTATCTATGGTTTAAACCCAACCTAACCCAATAAAACTCCATCTAATCCCTCTGTATAAAGTTATACAAAACTGAAATTTATTTACACAACCTGAGGCATAAGCTGGTGTAGCTCTTCTGTTATTCCATTATACAGAAACTGAAAAAAAAGAAAGGCATCTGGAACTCAACTGGTGGTCTCACTTCAGTTTTACTTCCTGTTCTGTAATCTATTTTCTGTCCGATTTCATAAACTGATGCAACTTCTCTTCTGTTCCCCTTATGTCTGGTATTCATCTGTCTGTTAATCTATCTCACGCACTTCAAGTTTGTTTTAGTTTCTAGGTAAGTATTTGACCTAGTCTTAACCTCAACCAAAACCCAAAACGACAAGGAACAGCCCCACTGAGTTCTCACACAAGTCTGAAGACTGAAAACCGAAACCTGAGCTGATAATTGCAATTCTGTTTTCGGTTGATTTATAAATCTTGGTTTTCAATCTTTTCCCAATTAACTAGCTATTTAGTTAAACGTCTTGGTATTGTTTTAATCTTCAACACAGAACTACAACAACCAGGAATACACCTCTGAATCCTTTTTCCACAGAAAACCGAAAAGTGAAATTATGAAACTGCTAACCTCACTTGATTTAGATTACCAATCTGTCTTCAAGTCTCTCCCAAAGTGTTTACAGCTTATGTTATGAGTTTTAGTAGGTTTCAAGTTCTTTACTAAACCACCCCAAACTCTTGACCTATCTATAACTTCAGTTATACTGAAACTGATGAAACCGAAAATAAACAGCAACCTAGAACTAGTATCTTCACTTCTATCTTTTTTTTTCCTGTTCCTCACTCTGATTTCCAGTTCCCCCCGAATGGTGTATGTAATTAGTTGAGTGTTTTAACACAGTTTTAAGCTTAAAACAAACCCAAAGCCACCCTGATAACTCCACTGAATTTCCCTTATGCAGAACCGGTATTTACTGCAGAACTGAAATACTACTTCAATGTTTTCAGCACACATTTATTCAGCCATCTTTCGGTTATGTCCTGCTAGTTTTCCCCTAGTAGTTTAATGATATAAATCTCCCCAAGTCTCTTATTAATATCCCTTGGCAAACACTCAGATTTTCTAGGCATACAGCAGCAGATTTTTTTGGTAACCATTTAACCAGATCTGTCACACAAATCCTTAGCCTTTGTCTGCATTTTTTTCCTAATCAGTTCCCTCCTAGTCCTTTACTGATATTATTACCTAGGTTAATCAACAAGTTTTCCCCATAACATATCAGTCCAAGATTGTCTAGAACCTCACACAAACTACTTTGACACACCGAAAAACACAAGATTGCAGCTCCAACAAATCGATCACTTTGCTGCCTACCAATGCAGTTATTAGCCAGATTTTTCCTAGGAGGTAACTAGGCCATTTTCCTTGGAATAAACCTAGGTGTTTTCGGTATTGATCTAGCATGACTTATACGTTTGCAACCTGTCATTTATTTTACTAACCCACCAACATCACAACCTCACAGCATAAAGATTTCCTAGCTTATTGTTATCAGACTTAACAAGGCAACTCATAACCAGATTTTCCTAAGTACTCACTTGTTTATTATCCATGGGTTACTCACATAAGTTTTCGACAGAACTCATGCCTGATTTTAACTCCTTAAAACTTGTTGTTCAGCACCCTAGACAGCTAGCATACCAGATTTACAACACCAGGTTCTTATCACGCCATTACAAGTTTTTTTTTTTTGGGTCAAGATTCTTTCGGACAGTACCCTTGATATAGCAGTAATATATATAAAACTATGGATCAGAGGTCGGTATAGATCACAACCTTGGGATTCTGGCGTTGTTTTCCTGGTTTGTTTCCGAGCTCCCCTTATTAACTCTCGGCACTAGACAATCAGGCAAGCATGATTAGATTCTGGTGCGTTTTTGAAACCAGACCATAGCATTTAACTCACTATCATTTCGGTAGAGCTTTACCTTGTGAAGGAGTGATCTCTCTTGGGTATATATTTTTTTCCAGTTCGGTTGGCGATTCTGATTCAGACCCTTGGCTTTATAAACAACCCGCCATGCACAAGAGAAGAGTTCCCGGGTTAGTTGCTAAAATTACCGAGAGATTGTAGGGGTTAGATGTTGTCTTATAGTGGGATTAAAACAGAGAGTAAGGTGAGGAAAAATATGTCTATTTGTGGTCTCACCTTGGGACCGTATTCAAGACAGTTTGGGTGGGTTTTCTTGAGATTTTGGCGCAACTTGAGCCGCCCTCCCAGGGGGATTCATGCATGCAAAAGGTTGAACAACCAAGGGAGATTAGCACGATTTTCGGATAGAACACAGAGATTTATGAACATTAAGGGCGCATCTTTAATCAGGGAAAAACAAGGAGAAATCGAAGAGGAGATGTTGCGAAGTCAGGAGTTACCTTGCGCCATAGTAGAATTTCTGGGCATTCATCTCTTAACTTCAGGCGGAAGTTGAAAACAATCGCCTCCGGCATGCACGAGGGGAAAAACAGGGTTAAGTTCAGATGCATGCATAAGGTTCGATGTATAACAGGGAGGCTAAGTATGGTGTGACAAAGCTTGAGTTTCACGGGAGAGATGTGAATGAAGCATAAATCCGCAGGGGAGCTGATTTCCTAAGCAACCGCGTCGGAAGCCATCAGAAAGGAAGGAGGAGCTTACCGTTGCAGCAGTTATGAGATGCGTGGGATGGTTAGAGAGTAACATCCACCGAGAATCGACATGCAATTTCAAGGAGCACATTGGGAGCAGGACTGGTCTTGCATGCGTGATGAGAAGGAGGGAAACGAGAGTTACCCCTCAGAGTTTCGAACAACAAGGAAATGGAGAATGAAGGGACATGCACCGGTTACTCTGGAGAGGAAGCAGGGTCTGATTTTTGACCGCTTTTGTGGAATTCAAAGGGGGGACATGTCACGCTTGAGGTCTCTAATTACAAGGAGTATGGACAACTGGAAGCAAGGAAATAAACAGCAATTCTGTCGAGGAAGAACTGGTATTATCTGATTCCTTTTTTTTTGTTTAGTTAGCTTAGTTGACATATTATTAGTTTTGATCGGTGGGTATAAGTTATCAAATTTGAGCACAGCTCAACCGGTTAAGACGTTCAGGGTGTATACAAGAGGTACGGGGTTCAAACCTCAGTGGGAGCGTCTTTGCCCCTTTTTCTTTCTCTCATTTGTATAGGTTATACAATGATTATTTATATACATACGACCATATATTATGTCATGTAATTATATATATTTTTGTAACGCAGCTAAGCAGCGTTATTGTCACGTATTTACAACGTGCAATTATCGTAACATCACGTACGTGTGTTCTCGTATTCGTGCATATACATAAATATACTAGGTTTAATTGTTCGTACGTGATTTTATGTCCGAATTATAAAAACACGCGATTTTTATGCTTTTAATGTTTAGGGGTATTTCAAGGTTTCCATCACCTTTCTCCATAACCGAAAATCTATACTCACGGGGCTTCCTTTTTATGCCTTGTTCTAGCTTGTTTTCTATTCTCCAAAGGATAGAGGAGGTCCTTCTTGATTCATATCCAAGCTTGTCTGAGAATCCAAGGTTAAAACATTCAATTTAATACCTTAAAACACATTTTAACCTAGGTTTTATTCCTTAAGGTTAGTGTGTTGTTTAGTACTCATGGGGGTCATTGGATATGGTTAACATTGCAAGGAGAACTTGATTGGAGATCGAGATTGTTCAAGAAAATCTAAGGAGAAAAGTTTGTGGAGCTTTGTGAAAGAACAAGGTAATTGCTTACCTTAAGGTGTTTTAATGCATTAAGGGATGGGATATGGATAGGTAACAAGTTAGCTTAGAGTTTATAATGAAAAAGGGATATAAAACTTAGGAGAAAGAATACTATTATATTGAGAACTTGTGACTAAGAGCTAAGAGAAAAGAGGTAGTTAAACAATGTTGAAATGAATTACAAGAAGCATTTATTTCAATGGGAGCCTTGTTGTGTGTATTCGCAGGTCAAAGGCAAATATATGTGGAATTCAGTGGTTAGATTATTGTTTTAAGGGCCTAAGTGCCAAGCATTTTAAGTTATTGCACTATATGATGATGTGGTGTAGTTTTGGTGTAAATTGAGTGTTAAGAATGTGTGGAAAGAATTTGGGTGATAAGGTTGTTAAATGGTTGAAAACCTAAGTGTGGGTGTGGGAATATGCTAGAGAAACCATGCCAACAATTGGGTGAAGAAACATGATGCTTAAGATATTCTAAGGAGATTTTATGACTAAGGAAGTATAGGAACTTTAGGATTTGTTTTGGTTAAAAGAAATGAGTCTAAGATGTTCTAGTGAACTAGGATGACTTAGGTATGTCCATGAGAAACTAGGGGTACAATGGTGAATTTTAGGCACCAAGACCTTGATAAAAAGAGTTAGGAAACTTGTACAAGTTTGGTGGGAATAAAGTGTGAAACTTGAAATGGTTAGGTGGGAACTAGAGTTTAGAATCTAAGGAAGGTGATAATGCAATAAGTGTGGGAAGTGGTGGTACATGGTGTGGTCAAGTTCTTAAGGAGGGAGCATTTGGTTAGTGGAAATTCTAGGTGAATTGCATACTAGAAATGTACGAAAAAAATAAGTGCTAAGGTTGGGAGTGGTTATAAGAATTGAGTAAAGATTGAGAAGATCTTGGAAGTTGTTTTAATGGGCTTGATGGATGTTACGAGGGGGGTTTAATGTGCCAAGATGGTGTTAGACCTATTAGGACACTTGTGGAAGAGTGAAGTTGAAAAGAACAATTAAGAGAAAAGTCTTGTAGAGGACCGACCCAGGGTCCGACCCAGTTTGGGTCGGCCGGACCATGTTAAGCCAGCCAGAATGTCTCTGGATGGACGACCCAGAGGGTTTTGGGTCGGTCGACTTAGCTTTGGGTCGGTGGGCAAAATTCAACAGAAGGTTGGCTCTGGGATGGACCGACCCAGAGGGTTTGGGTCGGTCGGTTTAGTTTTGGTCCGACGGATGGTTTTCAAAAGACGGAAAAATTTGAGATGGACCGACCCAATAGGTTGGGTCAGTCGTGGTCGGTCTAAGAGAATTGTTCAAACCAAAAAATTACTGGGACGGACCGACCCAGGGGTTGGGTCGGTCGGTGGGTCGGTCGACCCTTAACACTTAAAAAAAGAAAGAGAAATTTAAGAATGCTTAAAGGTATTAATGGTACACCATTAAGGGGGCAATGAGGATTAGGAACCTCAAAACCTAGGGGATTAAGTAAGGAAACGACTTAATGTCTAAAGCTAAGATTGTAAGGTTAAGTAAAACTAAAGAAGTGTCAGCTGGGGATCATTAAGGGTTAAATAAGTTAATTAAGTTAAGTAATGCGTAGATAATTAATAATCTAAGTTGGATGAATTTTAGGACTTGAATGTTTGGAACCCGGAGGAGAATTAAACAACGGGACAATCGGGTGAACGGTACAGTTTTCTTGTGACCTGCTTGCTTACGAGGTGTCCCTGGCTTGTGTGCTCTTTGTTAGTGTGCGACTAAACAAGAAAAAGGATGCAACCGGTTTTATTGTACTTATTGTGTGGTTGATTTACACTAACACATGAGGACTTGAGGTAGGTACTAACAAGGTTTAGTACGATTTGGATTAAGATGAGGTGTTGCTTTGGTGAACAATTGGTTAATACCCGAGAAGGTTTAACTGATACTTGGTTGTAAGATTACCACTAACTGAAACTTAAGGGGGGGAGTGAGGAACCCGGGACTACTCGGTCATGCATGCTAAGGAAAGGGGGTCGGCATCTGAATCAGACCGTCCTCCGCTTAAGGACTTGCTTCGGATTGTGCCTAGGGTCGGTTGCTGGCTCAGCTACACTGGACTCCCGTCCATGGTCGTGGCATTAAGATGGTGCGGTAGGATCACCTAAATCTAAGTTTAAGTTAAGCTACAACCATTTCCATTCTAGGAACGGTTGATACTGAGGTTAAGATGAGGTAGTTAAGGGAGAATGAGGATAAGAGAATCAGATCTGGAGGAGGTATTACTAACCCACCTGTTAAGGGAACGATTGAATCGTTATTTGTGTGGAACTATGTATGTTCTTGTGGTTAGTTGATTTTTGCACTTCATATTATGTTTGTATCTAATCAATTTCCATTGCTATCGACAATTAGTCGTCGTAGCCCATTAGCTTGGGGGCCATGAGAGGGCGTACCGGCTTCGTGATGACCCCCTTTGGGGGATGTTTTTACATTGCAGGTAAGCGGCCATGAAGTCATACCCCGAGATGTAGGAGCGGTTAGACATAGGATGGGTTTTATATTTTTGAGCAGGGTTGCGCATGTGCGCCCGTTCGTTATATTTAAAACTGATGTAAGTGATGTTCATGACTTAGAAACTTA
>CM041778.1:319757370-319924036 GCA_023374045.1 Limonium bicolor | reverse complement strand
GGGGGAGGCTCAAGATACAAGCCTTACTACAAAGCTCCATCCCAGGCACCTCAGTATCAGAACGCCCGGGTTACCGTTCAGATTGATCCAGGCAGGTATGCGGCGGCGGTTAAAGAGGGATATCTGCCTCCACCGAAGAAGCCTTACCCAGGGGAGATTCTGGTAGCCTTCTGTGAATATCATGGCTGCAAAAGCCATAGAACCGCAAATTGCGCCACTCTGGCCAAAGAATTGAGGATCATCGAAGAAGACAAGAAAAGCAAGGGAAAACAGGTGGTAGGCCAGCAGAAGCAATATGGCAGGCAAAATCAGTCCACCTCTCGAAATCACAGCAAGAAGAGATCCACCCTGAGCTAAATCACGGCAAAACAGTCGGTATGATCTCAGGTCTCTTTTCAGAGGTAGGACCGTTGACCCCAAACGAAAGAAAAAGACAGATTCATGCGGTACATCAAGAACTACCGGAAAGAAAAATCGCCAAGCGAGAAAACCTTCCCCAGATTTTCTTTACAGACGAAGATGAAGAAGGGGTGTTATACCCTCACAATGATCCGCTGGTCATTCGGGCGCAAGTGAATGACAGGATGATGGAAGGAATCCTGATAGATAGCGGGGCTGGAGCGAATGTCATATCTGCTGAGGCAGTTAAAAAGTTGGAAATCCCAGAAAGTAAGATTAAGCCGTATTCGGCGGTTCTTGGAGGCTTTGTTGGGGGCGTTTCTACCAAGTCTTCGGGGAGCATAGACTTCACCATAACATTAGGATTGGGAGACGAACGAAGAACTGAAAAGCTCACAGCCTTCATTGTACCAGGACTTTCCGGGTACAATATGTATCTCGGCCGACCAGGGATTAATGCTTTCAAAGCAATTTGCAGCACTCACCACCTGAAGATGAAGTATCTAACCAGGGCTGGAAAGGTGGTAACCATAAAAGGAGTCAAAAGATGGCTCGAGTGTGTGAGGTCCGCATCATGGAGGGAATGCCGGAAGAAGAGATGGTCAAAACGGTGGGGTCGGAAAAGGAATTCAAGGGAAAGCTTCTTTCCCTCTGGAGCCGGATCAAAGAACAGAAGACTGTGGAACCTCTAAGGAACCACCAAGAGAGGTACACTTAAGAACTGACCCTTCTAAATTTTTTAAAATAGGAAATGCGTTCGGCAGTGGAGAACAAACTCACCTAATGAGATTCCTGGAAAAAAGAAGGACAACTTTCGCCTGGAGTACGGACGAAATGCCAGGAGTAGACCCAAGCGTTATCCAGCATGACCTACGAGTGGATCCAAAGCACCCAGCCATCCGGCAAAGGAGAAGGATAATAGGAGAGGAAAGAGACCTTGCGGCACGTGCTGAGGTGCAAAAACTGCTCAAAGCCGGATTCATCAGAGAGGTGTCCTATCCCAAGTGGCTGGCCAATGTCGTGATGGTTAAAAAATCAAATGGCAAATGGAGAATATGTGTGGACTTCACAGATCTGAATAAAGCATGTCCTAAAGACTTTTATCCATTACCATCAATAGATAGATTGGTTGCTTCAACGGCTCAAAGTTCTGTCTTAAGTTTTTTGGATGCGTTTTCAGGATATAATCAAATAAGAATGAATGAAGAGGATTCAGAAAAAACATCTTTTATTACCTCGGCCGGAACCTTTTGCTATAAGGTGATGCCTTTCGGATTAAAAATGCGGGTGCAACCTTCCAAAGAATGATAGACAAAGTGTTCAGGCAACAGTTGGCCCGGAATGTAGAAGCATATGTCGATGATATCGTGGTAAGAAGTAATTCCTGGGCGCAGCACATGGAAGATCTAAGAGAAACCTTTGACACCCTGGACAGGTTCCAGATCAAGCTGAATCCGGAAAAATGTGTATTTGGAGTTACAAAGGGGAAGTTCTTAGGCTTCATCGTTGGGCAAAGAGGGATTGAAGTAGATCCCGAAAAAACCCAGGCAATCCTCGATCTATCGCCACCAAAGAACATTAAAGATGTGCAAGCATTGAACGGAAGGCTCACAGCTTTAGCCAGATTCTGTTCAAAACTCCAAGAAAAGTCAATACCTTTTTTCAGTACTCTACGGAAGAACAAGAGATTCCAGTGGAATCAAGAATGTGTAGATGCCTTTGAAAGGATCAAGGAGATGCTCAAGGAACTGCCAAAACTAGGTGTTCCGGCACCTGGTCAGGACTTGTATCTCTACCTGTCTGCCACGGATTGGGCGGCAGCGGCTGTGTTAATAATGGAGGAGGAGAGAGAAAAAAAGAGATACCAGTATATTACACCGGAAAAATCCTAACTCCGGCAGAAAGCCGTTACACCAACATCGAAAAAATATTGTTTGCATTAGTCGTTGCATCTCGAAAGCTTCGACCATATTTTCAGTCGCACCGAGTATTCGTTAGAACGAATTGGCCACTGAAACAGATAGCAAACAATCCAAATGCATCCGGGCAAATGGTCAGTTGGACTGTCGAACTCACACAGTACGAAATCCACTTCCTTCCTCGAACAGCCATAAAGGCGCAGACCTTGGCGGACTTTATAACCGAAACAACCTTTGCCCAAGAACAAAGAGAATCAACCAACCCATACATAATATTAGTCGATGGAGCTCGATGTAAGACGGGAGCAGGAGCCGGAATAGTGGTCCAAACGCCGAATGGAAGAACCCTTAACTTTGCGTTCCGGCTAGAGTTTGAAGTAACAAATAATGAAGCAGAGTATGAAGCCCTCATATAGGGTTTGGAGGTCGCCACTGCCTTAGGGGCAACAGGTTCTTCCTTATAATAAGACAGTAGTTCTCAGTAGTTCTCTTTGTGTCCTTAAAATTTTTTACATACCTCCAAAAGAGGGGAAAATGGGGTTTACCTCTTTGATTGTTATGCAGAATTGGAAATATACTCAGATTCAATGTTGGTGGCGCGACAAAACGATAACATTTACGAGGTCAAGGAGGAAAAGCTTGGGAAATACTTGGCCAAAGTCCAAGAGACGAAGGCAAATTTTCAGAGATGTGAATTAAGACATCTTCCCCGAGCGGAGAACATAGAAGCCGATGCATTGGCTAAGTTGGCCAGTATGGCCGAAAGAATGCCCAGCAAAGTCTGGATGGAAATAAAGGCAAACTCAAGTTTGGAGGAGATCCAGGTATGCACTATTGAATCAGACACAATAGCCAAGTCTTGGATGGCACCCATTGTTGAGTACATACAAAGCGGAAACTTGCCACAAGATGAGAAAGAAGCGGCACGAACAAGACGAAGGGCTGCATCTTTCTTTTTAGAGCAGGGGCAACTCTACAAAAGATCATTCGCAAGACCAGCACTTCAGTGCGTTACCGTGGAAGAGGGAGCAAGGCTCATAGAGGAACTGCATGAGGGAACATGTGGGAACCACCAAGGGGAAAGGGCAGTAGTTCACAAAATCCTGAGGCTGGGATACTATTGGCCAAGAATGACGGAACATTCGAAAGAATACATACAAAAGTGCATTAAATGTCAGGAACACGGCCACAAAATACACAGTCCTCCATCCACATTGAAAACCATACTGTCCCCAATCCCATTCGCCATGTGGGGATTGGATATCGTTGGACCTTTCCCGGAAGCATCTCCCGGAAGATATAGATTCATTTATGTGGCCATTGACTACTTCACAAATGGGTGGAAGCCATGCCAACGGTATCCATTACCGCAAGAAAGTCACAGGATTTCATCTAGAAGAGTATGTGGTTTGCAGGTTTGGGATCCCGAAGGTAATAATAACAGACAATGGAGCTCAGTTCAACTGTAACAGCTTCCGGGCATTCTGTTAAGAGTGGAAAATTGACCTGAGATTCGCATCGGTCGCCCACCCGCAAGCAAACGGCCAGGTAGAAAATGCGAATGGACAAATTGTCAAAGCTATAAAAAGGAAATTCGACAGCAAAAAAGGGAGATGGGCGGAATTGCTACCTCAGGTTCTCTGGTCTTACAGAACAACCGAAAAGGGACCAACAGGAGAAACTCCATACAGGTTGACCTACGGTCTGGAAGCAATTGTTCCGGCTGAGATTGTAGTCCCATCAGTTAGATGGAAATCCTTTGATGAAGAAAGCAACAGTGAAGGAATGAAGGACAGCCTTGACCTGCTTGAAGAAACCAGGACTATGGCCCAAGTCAGGATGGAAAGGATAAAGCAAGGGTGGAAAGATATTTTAACCAAAGAACAAGGGAAAGAGGTTTCGCTCCGGGTGAATGATAAGTGCAAAACATATAGACTTTTTGGGTTTAATCATCTTATTAATGCAGTATTTTAGTAATGTTTCGCACTTATCTGGGGTTTTTCCTATAATTATGTTGTTATATTAACTAAGTATTATATGTGTTAAAATGTAGGAGAAATACAATTAAACACAAACATTATAAAGGATTAAAAGAGGAACCGCCACATAACAAGGACGAGCAAAGGAGGAGACAAAGAGGCGACCGCCTCAAGAGGCGACCGCCTCTTAAGAGGCGGACAACTCTAATGCAACCGCGAGGCGGTTGAGATAGAGAGTACCGCCACTTAAGAGGCGGACAACTCAGACGCAACCGCGAGGCGGTTGAGACAGAGACGACCGCCACTTAAGAGGCGGACAACTCTAATGTAACCGCGAGGCGGACAAGAAGAGAGGAGACCGCTCCTTATCTAGCGGACACGGCTAAGTGTCCAAAAATTAACGGGTTATCTTCTAGCCGACTCTGCAACTTGAGAACGCGCCTACCAGTCAGCTTTGTCCCCTGCGCAATCAATAGCTGCAATCAATGGGAAGCTGCAATCATCGAGCTCAATCAGTGAGCTAATGAGCTGCTGCTGTTCTTCTTCTTCTATAAATACGAGCTTCATTCCTCCTTACTGAGTGTCCTTCCGGAGGCTCCTTCCGTGGTTCCTCTGGAGTTCCAACTCACGCACCATCTCATTTCTCTCCTTCCGCCTTCTCCATTTTTATTTATTTTACAGTCCACTAAATCCACCTCTAGCCTACGTATACAAAATAGCAGAGCGAGACGGAGTGATTACGGATGATTTCTATCATTCTTGTTTCTGTTATTCTATTTAATATGTTAGGCTAGTTTACGTTCGCTTTGGGAATAATTATTATGTTCTGTATTAATTATGCAATGTTTTTACTGGTTTTAATTTAATGAAGTTTGTTACGCTTAAAGCATCTCTCGCCTTTTTAATAAATGTCATGAGTTTATTAAATTGCTTGCTAAGTCTATTTTGATCAGACCAGGTGATAAATAGATAGGTGATTAAGCCGTAAATTGGAGAAAGCTCTATTATGATTTAATGAGTTAGTATTTTCAGATGCAATTATATTTCCTGGAATTTAATGTCCGTTTACATAAGAGTGCTCGAACCTTGATTAGACCGAGCATTTCTGGTAAACGAGTTCTTATGAGGCTATGACTTAGTCCTTAGGATAATTTAAGGAATTTTGCCAAACAATTATAATTAAACCAGTAGGAATAGCATGAAGGAGCAGATAATATTAATATAAACCAGAGTCCCGTTTAGTTTATTTGCTTACTTAGTTAATTTTATTAACTGTTTTTATTTATATTTAACAAGTCAATTAATCCCCCCTCTGTGACACGCTTAGGTACTATAATATGTACATTAGTCCCGTGGTTCGATATCCGGTCGCTTACATTTCACTATACTACTGCGACCGGGATTTGTTTGCAGCCCGACGTTTATTTTGGGTTTTAATTTCTTTCTTTTATGTTAATTACACTTGTTCTAACCACTCACTATATAACGTCTGCATGCAAAATGGCGCCGTTGCGGGGACTAGATTTATTCTAGTTCCTAAGCTCCGGATTATTCACTGTTAATTATTTAATTATAAATATTTTGTTCTTCTTAATCTGTTAATATTATGTCCATAATATTTTGTTTTTGATGTTAATATTAATTATCTACTATATTTTGTTAATATTACTCCTCTAATAATCTGTTAATATTAAATTGGACATTTGGACAATTGGACACCTGACTTTGGCCATCTAACTCCGGACATCTAACTTCTGATATCTAACTTCTAACTCTTATTAACATTTAATTTCCATTGTCTCTAACATTTTATTTCCATTGTCTCTAACATTTAATTTCCATTGTCCTTAACATTTAATTTTATGTAATTAACCCGCTAACTTATAATTTATGTAATCTAACTACTAATTATTATTTTATGTCTATACTATGTTTATCTGTTTATTTGTACCTCGTATGTTACAAGTTAAATCGAAAAAAAAAAAACGAAACAGGGGTTGTCCGCTAGGACAACCGCCCCGTTTGCTCGCGGTCGCCCCACTCTTGACCGCCACTTAACTCGCGGACGCTACACACGCGACCGCCTCGCGGTCGACCCACTCATTACCGCCAGATAACGCGCGGACGCCACACAAGAGACCGCCTCGCGGTCGTGCTTCAATGGCTAAACGCCGCGTTTTCCATTCCAGTTCTTCCCCATTCTGAAATTGCTCAAACCCGATACAGAAGAGAAGAACGAGAGCCGCGAATCGCCCTCTCCTTCAAATCATCACAAGTTCTTCAATTCTCCACCAAATCTTACAAGGTTAGTACCGAAATCTTCGTTTTCCAATTCTCTACGTGTTTATAGCTTCAAATCTGTAAATGATGAACTACATTAGGAGAAATTTAGGAGCTGAAGTTTCGAATCCCTAATTCCTAAAATTCGAAAATTTCGAACTCTAATTGCTAATTTGTCTCGAATTGTCCTATATTTGTCATAATCTACATACACAAGGTTAAATCTTTACAATTACACTTAGTTGGGGTGTTTTTGTTGAATTCAAAAATTGATGTGTGCTAATTACGAAAATTGTTGTTAGAACTAGCATTATTCAATTTTATTTAGCCTTGATTATTAAACGAGTATAGATTATGATTATAGGTTATTATTATTAGATTTGATTGATGACGGTATTAAAATACCTTTAATCTGACTGAAATTTTTGTGGAGAAACGAAGAATTTTAGGGGAGACTCTGTCGAATTTTGACAGAATTTGTGTTGTATAATTATTTGTTTATGTTTATATATTTGTTCATCTTGTTTTCTATTTTTATTAATTTACGGAGTTGTTTATGTTAAATGCTAATGTTCTGTTTCATATTAATTTATGTGTTGTTATTAACATTTTTGTTGTTATTAATTGTTAATTTTATAAGGTTGTTCTGGTTGATTTTTATGCTGTTTTGTTTATTAATTTTTATGTTATTATTGTCTAGTAATTTTCATGTTATTATTACTATGTTAATTTTTAATGTTATGCTGTTAATGTTTGTTTGCTTTTAATTTTAAATATATATTAGTATGCCTCGTATTCGTGGTGGCGACTGCCCTGGAGCATCATCTTCTTCTGCACCTCGTCTTCTGGACGATGGTTTTGTCTCAGTAGAGGCTCGTGCCTGGTTCGATCAGGGCAAGAACTTTATCACAGAGAGGAAAATTGAGCCGGCAGTGCTAGCGGCTGCAGGGGTGGATACTAAATTTGCCAGGCTAGGACTTCAGAGGTCCTAAAGTTAGGAGAGGGAGTCTTTGCTCCGGACTTAGCTCGAGAGTTTATGCTAATGCCGGGCAGGCGATATGAGAATTACTTCGTATATACGCAGTCACCCCGTGGAGATCACACCCTCGACTTTCACCTCTCTCCTGCACATCCCGGATGGTCCTGGTGATATCCGAGGATTCACAGAGGAGTACCTGCAGAGGTCGAAGTCCAGGTGGCTTCAGGCTGTAGGACGGAGGACCCGACGTAGAGGGGAGGAGGAGAAGGATGTCCTCCCATTTGCTAGCTTCCGACGCGACTCAGAGGGTCTCCTGGAGATCCTCAGTCATCAGATTCGCCCATCTGGGGCGCATGATGCTTCTGATGAGGATTGTGCCTTACTGGACTATTTCCTAGGTCCATTTCCACCGCTCAGCGCTCTCCTTCAGCCACGTCATGTTCGGCAGCTCCATAAGGTGGTCTCCTACATGAGGACGAAGAGAAAGAAGATCACTCCCAGTTTCCTTCTTCCTCAGTTGTCCACATTATCGGTACTGTCCCATTCCCAGCAGGGTTCAGGGAGACTTTAGATCTTCGTCCAGCGAAGCGCTCAGTGTCACTGTTGACTGTGCGGAGCTGGGGCTTTATGCACTCAGATGACGGTACTTGGGTTAGGAGTGCCACTGCTCGGTCTTCCACTGCATCTTCCACAGCAGCGGGGACCTCTACTGGAGCTACACACTCAGCCGATCCTGACCCACCGTCCGCACAGGGAGAGGAGCCTATAGGCCGACTACTGATATGATGCAGACCCCTGCTCCTGTACCCTACTCCACAGATCTACAGGCTCAGTTCCAGACCTTCCATCAGATGCAGCAGCAGATGCATCAGAGGTTTGAGAGCTTTGAGCAGACTCAGCAGAGGATGCTAGTGAGCAGTCACAGATGATGCAGCGTTTGGATCGGAGTGACGAGTTGTATCACCGAGTGGTACAGCGCTTAGACCAGGGTGACCAGTTGCAGGCACAGACCGCTCAGCTCATGCAGTGTCTCCTCGATCAGTCAGGCCAGGGACCAGCACAGCCTCCACCACCACCACAGTGATTATTTATTGTTATCTTTATTTTTATTTTGATTTTCTCTGACTTTTTGTAGACTATTACTGTTTAAACCTTGTGCTAACATTTGATATATTCAGGAAGGTAACAGTGTGGTACTTTATATTTTTATTTTATGAATTTTTATTTATGTTTTTCATTTAATGATTTTCTTTGGTTCATTTGGAGTTCTGCTGGCTATATATGATTTTCTTTTCAGAACAAATTCGATGTCAAATATATAGCTGAACTCACTTTGGAAAGCAACCTCAGTTGCTTTGGAATTTCAATATCTTCGGTTGAACACTTGCGCAACTCAAGTGTGAGGAACGTCTCACCCTGTCAAAGCTCTAAGTGTGAGGAAGGATACCTTCCTCAATCTACGATACAAGGGAGTTTTCAATTCCTCATTTATTATATTACTGTTCAACCTTCATTAATCCTTTATGAGTCTGTCATAATTTGAAAGGTCCTTTTCTTGATTTAATTCTGAACAATGAGGACATTGCTCCTCTTAGTGTGAGGAAGGAGAGACCTTTCCCTGAAATTATGACAGTTGTTCGATAATGCCACACTCACTTTTTGCTACTCTAAACTGCCTAAAATTAAAAAAATTGCAAAAATGAGGTAAAATATTGTAGAAGTGTCTGAAATTATGTCAAGTGACAACTGAAAGGTAGTTTTATTTCAAGGAGTTTGTATAAAATTATTTTCCATCAAAATACTCTATTTTTTCGCTCAAAAAATGATAGATCTGCTAGTTGTAAAAATCAATTTAGTTTAGCTTGGGATTATGGAAATATGTGGAAAGTCAAGGAAAGAAAAGGATAAAGACAAGGTACTCCGCTGTTTATGAATTTTTCTAACCAAAACAGGTCGTCTATCTGGTTATTAAGTTCTTTGGGGTGCTTTATCACCTATCTACCTAAGGTCTCGTGACCTGGGATAGAAGACCCAACACCGCTACAAGGATAGAGAGAAAATTCTGGGGTACAGAAAAATAATGCAATTTAAAAAAATATATTATATAAATAATATGTGCTTTGTCTATACAATTTGCACATTCAAAAAAAAAAGGTGTAAATAAATAAATTGCAATTTATATTTATAAATATGAGTACGTGGTGTTGAAAGGTATTGCGGAATAAGGCATTACTTCACACCCCTTGTCATCCCGGGTTAGTGAATGAAATTGGTTGGAAATCCCAGGTTAATCTAACTTCTTTTCTACAGTAAAATTTTCTATGCTTTTATTAAATGGTTCTTTTCACTGTTTGCTAAAACCTACTTCTAAGAGCAGAATTATTCTTTCGATTGTCACTTTGTCTAAATTCCCTTCTACACTTATTTAATCTTGTTTTATTATTAAGGATTAGAGATAATTATATTCCTTATTTGCTTGAGGACAAGCAAAAGTCAAGTGTGAGGAAGTTTGATAAGTGCAAAACATATAGACTTTTTAGGGTTTAATCATCTTATTAATTGCAGTATTTTTAGTAATGTTTCGCACTTATCTGGGGTTTTTCCTATAATTATGTTGTTATATTAACTAATGTATTATATGTGTTAAAATGTAGGAGAAATACCAATTAAACACAAACATTATAAAGGATTAAAAGAGGAACCGCCACATAACAAGGCGGACGAGACACAGGAGGAGAAACAAGAGGCGACCGCCTCTTAAGAGGCGGACAACTCTAATGCAACCGCGAGGCGGTTGAGATAGAGAGTACCGCCACTTAAGAGGCGGACAACTCAGACGCAACCGCGAGGCGGTTGAGACAGAGACGACCGCCACTTAAGAGGCGGACAACTCTAATGTAACCGCGAGGCGGACAAGAAGAGAGGAGACCGCTCCTTATCTAGCGAACACGGCTAAGTGTCCAAAAATTAACGGGTTATCTTCTAGCCGACTCTGCAACTTGAGAACGCGCCTACCAGTCAGCTTTGTCCCCTGCGCAATCAATAGCTGCAATCAATGGGAAGCTGCAATCATCGAGCTCAATCAGTGAGCTAATGAGCTGCTGCTGTTCTTCTTCTTCTATAAATACGAGCTTCATTCCTCCTTACTGAGTGTCCTTCCGGAGGCTCCTTCCGTGGTTCCTCTGGAGTTCCAACTCACGCACCATCTTTTCTCTCCTTCCGCCTTCTCCATTTTTATTTATTTTACAGTCCACTAAATCCACCTCTAGCCTACGTATACAAAATAGCAGAGCGAGACGGAGTGATTACGGATGATTTCTATCATTCTTGTTTCTGTTATTCTATTTAATATGTTAGGCTAGTTTACGTTCGCTTTGGGAATAATTATTATGTTCTGTATTAATTATGCAATGTTTTTACTGGTTTTAATTTAATGAAGTTTGTTACGCTTAAAGCTCATCTCTCGCCTTTTTAATAAATGTCATGAGTTTATTAATTGCTTGCTAAGTCTATTTTGATCAGACCAGGTGATAAATAGATAGGTTGATTAAGCCGTAAATTTGGAGAAAGCTCTATTATGATTTAATGAGTTAGTATTTTCAGATGCAATTATATTTCCTGGAATTTAATGTCCGTTTACATAAGAGTGCTCGAACCTTGATTAGACCGAGCATTTCTGGTAAACGAGTTCTTATGAGCTATGACTTAGTCCTTAGGATAATTTAAGGAATTTTGCCAAACATTTAATTAAACCAGTAGGAATAGCATGAAGGAGCAGATAATATAATATAAACCAGAGTCCCGTTTAGTTTATTTGCTTACTTAGTTAATTTTATTAACTGTTTTTATTTATATTTAACAAGTCAATTAATCCCCCCTCCTGTGACACGCTTAGGTACTATAATATGTACATTAGTCCCGTGGTTCGATATCCGGTCGCTTACATTTCACTATACTACTGCGACCGGGATTTGTTTGCAGCCCGACGTTTATTTTGGGTTTTAATTTCTTTCTTTTATGTTAATACACCTGTTCTAACCACTCACTATATAACGTCTGCATGAACTGGTCCTTCGGGAGGTAAAGCAGCCAAAGAAGTTAGAGCCCCAATGGGAAGGACCATTTATAGTACAACGGCGAACAGGGCAAGCTTCATATCGCCTGAAAAATAGTGAAGGATACGAATTGCCTCACTCCTGGCATGCTGAATGCCTTAAAAAGTTTTATGTGTAAAAACATTTCTTACAAAAGCAATAAAATGAGGTATTCTTTTGAAACAAAGTTTTTTAAAATGTACCATCCGGCCAGCGTGCCTACAGGCTATCATGCCTTGAAATGTACCATCCGGCCAGCGTGCCTACAGGCTATCATGCCTTGAAATGTACCATCCGGCCAGCGTGCCTACAGGCTATCATGCCTTGAAATGTACCATCCGGCCAGCGTGCCTACAGGCTATCATGCCTTGAAATGTACCATCCGGCCAGCGTGCCTACAGGCTATCATGCCTTGAAATGTACCATCCGGCCAGCGTGCCTACAGGCTATCATGCCTTGAAATGTACCATTCGGCCAGCGTGCCTACAGGCCATCATGCCTTGAAATGTACCATCCGGCCAGCGTGCCTACAGGCTATCATGCCTTGAAATGTACCATCCGGCCAGCGTGCCTACAGGCTATCACGCCTTGAAATGTAACATCCGGCCAGCGTGCCTATAATATCTAAAAATTTACTTAAAAGATTTGAATGAAGGTGTAAAAACCATCCATGAAAATAAAGGGGGGATTTATAAAGCATTTGGAAATCCGGTCGCTCCGGATAAGGCCAAATGAGAAGTATAAAGCTAATTCGCAGGAAAATTACTTAAAGCAATTAAGAGTTACAAAGGAAGTGTTGAGGGCAAAACACTAAAACATTACTAGAAACAGTAATCCAAAAAACGACTATACACGATCCCTGCACTAAGAAATCACTATCTGAAAGCATCTATTCTTTAGCAGGCTCCTTTGCAGCAGGCCTTCCGACCGGATTGGACGCGCTCTCTGCAGAGTTAGATTTTCCTGCGGCTTGACAAGCACCGGCGGCCCCCTGGCGCATACCGCTATCGGGAGGAAGAAAAGAAGCTTGATCAGGGCCAAAGACTGTCTCACCAGGAAGACGACCAAACTTTTCAAAATCTTCGAGAAAGTTGCTCTTCCGGGCAACATTCTCAAACTCCAGCTCACTGTACAGATCGTCATCCAGTACTTCCCCCCGCTTCAGAAAGTACTTGGAGATCGTTTGGCGTCAAATGTTGGCAATCATCCGGCTCTGAGAGCCGAAAGCCCTTTTTAGGTGGGCAATGATAGTTCCTTGCTTCTTCAACTCCTCTTGGGTCCGGCGGGTGTAGGTTGTATGCTTGGCAACGTCCTCCTCAAGCTGTAAAACTTGGGCGCGGTAGAGATCGCGGTCAGAACCCGCGGCAGAAAGTTCCTCATTCAGCTTGTCAACACGGTCGCTAAGCTTCTCCACATGCCTTAAAAGATTTTCAGAATCTGTTTTGTAGCAGAAAAAAGAGCAGGATCGGTAAGAATAAAGTATAAAGACAAAACAGCAGTAAAGAAATCGATAAGACTCACCCTTAGCCGGGACCTTAGTACTCTCGGGTCGGGGGAGGGCCATAGCCTCCTCTAAAGCTTTCACCTTTTCTTCCAGAGAGGCCTTCTCGGCCGCAAGGGCAGCTTTACCGACAGAAAGAGTCGTGTTTTCTTCTATCAAGAACTGTTTTTCTTGGTCAAAGGCGGCCCGGGTTTGCTCATCCAGAGCATTCTTTTCCTCGGTCAGTTCGGTAAGCTCTTGAATAAGTTTGGCTTTGTCCTCCACTAAAGCCTCATTCTGCCCAGCCAAAGCTTTTTTGTCCGCCTCAAGGGATGCAACTTCTTTCTCAAGGGCAGCATTCAGGCCCGCAAGGGAAACCTTATCAGAAGCAAGAGAATCCACGTCCCTTTTATGAGCGGCTTGTACCTGCCGCAACAAAACTTCTAAGTCAGACAAAGCATGCTTTGATATCAAGACATCCTTTTCACCGGGAGGTCTACGGTGTACCTGCTTCAAGATGTTCTCTGTGCGGAGGTTCTGGTTTCTCAGAGCGAACATTTCTTCCCGCAGGTTCTTCAACTTCAATTCATACTCATCTCGAAGGCGAACACACTCATGACGAGATGACCGCAACTCCTTATTTAGAGTATCTGTCCTATCTTTCACCTTGCGGTCAATCTCATAGTTTATGTGATCCATGTAAGAATCATGATTGGAACGAGTTTGCTTCAACTCGGCCTCGATATTGTCAGCACGACTTTTTTCACGTTGCAGGTAAAGTTGAAGGTCCCGAGTCTGGACTTCGGCGCTTTGGGCCATCGACATAATCTAAAAAAAAACAAAACACAAAAGGCTTAAGGAATATCAAGAAGATATGGGAGAATGGGAGGAAGACGGTACTTACTCGGAAAATGCTTTGCCACATTAGGTTGAAGACATCCCCCGAGGGAATGGAATGACGCATGATAGCATCGGCTGCTCCAACCCCGGCCCTCAGTTTTTCCTTAGTAGCAGTAACAATGGATGGAGGAGCGAAGATCCCGTCCGGATGATCAGACAGTCTTATCGCTTCCTTCCAGGCGTCGGAGTATCGAGCCGCATCAAAGGGGATCTTACGTAAAGGTTGCCCAAGATGGTAGAACCACCCCTCCTTCTGGGAAGGACCGGTGAACCCCCCCAGAGCAGGAGGAGGTGGAGAGGAGGAGGAAGCAGCAACGTCCTCCCTTTGAGCAGCAACGTCCTCCCTTTGAACAGCAATGTCCTCCCTTTGCCTGTCTTCCCTCTGTTACTTCGGAGCTCTGGATTCTCGGGCACAGGTCGGTATTCTTTCACCCCTTCGGGTGCTGGTTCACTAACTCCAGGAATATCATGTGGGACAGAGGTGTCAAGAGTCTCGCGGTCCCGTTCAGTCTCAGAAACCTCTGATAAAACAGCATTCGGCTTGGATACAGTTTTCTTCCGAAATCTTTGAGTGCCGGAAGCCGGGACAGCAGATGTAGGGGGGCCGGACCGCAGGCAACCTCGTTATCAGTAACGGTTATGGGTGCGCCTTGAGAGCCTAAGAAAAGGAAGGGTCAACATAGAATATACAGAAACGGAAAGGCAAAAGTTTCCTTCAAGTAAAAAGAGCAATACGTAGGTTAGTATCTTCCAAGACAGCACCGTAGGCCGGATCGGAAGAAAAATATCCTGCCAAGTCAGGAAACAGTTCACAAATAGGGGTTGGGTGACCAGACCCCTGCCCTGGACGAGAGACAGGCCCCTGGCCTGAATCAGGGGTAGGAGGGAGAGAGACGCGGCGCCCAGACCCTGGGCTCGCGTACCAAGTACCTGGCAAATCACCGCTCGATCGGGCTGGAGACCCAGTGATTCTCTTTTTCTGGCCGGGATAATCCTTGTCATTATCACCTCTTTGTCTCTTCTTAGAAGAGGTGGCATTCCCGAGAAGCTTTGTGGCCGCATCAATAGCCACATCAACAGACGCATAGTAGTCGACTTGCTCATCACCCGACTTGAAACTGACGAAATTCCAGCTATTGAAGGGCCCCACCTTATCTCCTCTAGAAAAGAAGTCTGCCGGAACGATATGAGTGTAAGAAAACGGTATACGGTAAAAGGTAAAATTTAAGTAAGATTGACTAAATAGGACTTACTGTGATATTTCTTCAACGAGTACAGGCGCGCCGGAGTAAAAAATTCGGAGACCGTAGGCTGTTTTCTGCTTACCAACTTCAGGATCTTTGAGATAGGCATTTCTTGCACCGGGGAAGGAGGACAACTGAATTGGCCTTTCGGGATCGTGGGACAGTAGGGAACTCCCAAAAATCGGCCTGGTGGAGGGACAACAAACAAACCATCGGGAGTTCCACCGGAAGACGCTTTCTTGTAATCAAAGAGAGAATAGCCAGCCTTCGCCTTGATAGTCAGGCTGTCAGGATCGTCCCTTGTGGAGTAAAAGTGGGCGAACTCGGTTGCTTCCACCCGAATTTTGTTCTCCTCGCAAAGGAGAACATAGGCGTGGAGATAGGAAATTGCCTTCGGGTGTAGATGGGCAAGCACACAGCAACGCCGAATCAGGAAACCCAGAACGAATGGGTGAGGAGGCACGGTCAGGCCGCCAGAGAAGAAATCCGCATAAACGGCATACCCTAGTCCAAAGTTATCATGGGGATGGGAGTCGGAAGAAGGAAGATATATGCAAGTGCCCAGTGGGACTTCGACGTCTTTTAAACAGGAGAGAAGAGAGGGGATGTCCAGGGAGGATGGAGAAGGCTCCCGATTAGCAGAAAAAGGTGCGGTAGATTCCAGAAAAGTTGGGCGAAACCCTTGGGGCGAGAAAGTACCTTGAATCGCCTCTTTAGCAGGGACGAAATTCGCGGCTGCCTTATTCTTCTTCGAGCTAGACGAGGCCATCAAGAAAATGAAAGGCAAAGACGAGGCGAAAGAGAGGAAAGATTCAAAAACAGGACGCAGGGGAAGAGGCGAGAGAGTCTGGGCAAACGAAGAAAGAAGGTATCTCAAGAAGTTCGAAACTAAAGCTTTGAGGAAAAGCGGTTCCCGCCCAGTTAATGAAAAATAAAAGGAGACTCTGCACCTTCCTCGAAAAAGAACGCTGACACAAAACGACTGCCAACTCTACATCGAAAAGGCGCAGGCACGGGCTAAGCACGGGCAGGAGCATAATGCGAAAAGAAAGTTTCTTTCTTTTTTATAAAAAAAAAGAAAAGAGAACTTGTGGGACTAGGGGGAGCCAGTGGCCGGAAGAACAAAAGGCCTCAGCGGAAGAGCGGGCATCTGTAAGTTGTTTTGTTTGACTAGGAAATGAAATAGCTTATTTGTGTATCTTGCTGAGTTCCACAGAGTCCTTCTTTCCTTTTATTGTTTCGTTACAATTACCGCAAAAGTCTTCCGTATCATTAGTTTAGTTAATTCGATTGAGTGCCTCTACCTCACAGAGTGCCTCTCAGTTAAGAAGGCTGATTGAGTCAAACCAATCCTTAGACTCACACCTTTGATTGGTTTGAGTTAGCCACCCGATCCTACAGGAGCCAATGGTGAATGACTTAGTAAAATGTTCTCAAGGGCTTAGTAAAAGGCATATGTATTGTTGGGTGTATTTGCAGGTCAAAGGCAAATATAATGTGGGAAATTCAGTGTTTATGATTTCTGCATCTTAAGGGCCTAAGAGACATGTTATTTAAGGGCCTAAGTGCCAAGCAATTTAATTATGCACTATATTGTGATATAGTGCTAAATGAGTGAAGTTTTGTGTATAAGAATGTGCTTGATGGATTTTAGTGTTCTTGATTGTTTAATGGTAAAAGCAATGTGTTTTGGTTTAGTAATGTTCTAGGAGAACCCATGTCGAAATTTAGATAATGTATAAGAAGCTTTAGGTGTTTAAAATGAGTTTTGGTAAGTTAGGAAGTGTTTAGAATGGTTAAGTGTTCTACTAGTGAAAAAAGCATGCATTAAGGTATTCTAAGATGTAAAAAGGACTTAGGCAATGTTTTAGAGGATTTAGAGTGTAAATGAGTGTTTTGGGATACTTCAAGATCATGGTGAGATTGTGTTTAGGACTTGTGTAATGTTGGTGACTAGGGAAGAAGTGATTTGTTGCATGGAGGAGCTATAAACTTGTAAAGATGTTCAAGGAGTTTGGGTAGGAAGAAAAGATGCTTGGGAGATGATGTTATGGTGAGGAGAAAGAATTTTGGTATAGTGATTATCATAGGTGAGAAACACCATTTGGAAACCTTGTAAGAAATGTTACAAGTGTTGGTGAAGTTTAAGAGAAAATTGAGCAACAAGTTAGACAAGGAACTAGGTGTGTTTAAGATGATATTTTGGCATTAGAATATACCTAAGATCATTTGGGAAGTTTATACATTTAATGAGTAAGGAGAACCATTGCAACAAGACTTAGAAAATGTTCAAAATGAAAATCTGTAGCAGTGGTCCGGGACTTAGGTCTTGGATAATGTCCCAGACCATGCATTAAAAAGGGCCGAGGATTTTTACACAGCCTTGGTCCGGTACTTAGGATATGTAAGAAGTACCGGACCACCCCCTGATTTACCCCCGAGAGAATTTGCCTATATTGGTCCGGGACCTAGGACCCGTAAGAAGTCCCGGACCACCCCATTAAAACAGGCCGAGGGTTTTGCTAAGTGTAGGTCCGGGACCTTAGTTGGGGACCAAGTCCCGGACCACTTTAAAAAGTTAGTTTAAGGTTAGATAATGATGTCTAATGATGTGAATTAGTTAGTAATGATGTTATACAGTTATATAAGGCATGTTAGGAGTGTAATAATGACAATTTAAAAGGTGAGGAGTTGTAACATGGTGTGAATACAAAATAACTAGTTAAGTGAAGTAAAAGTTAACCATGGATTAGTACATTAATTAACCGCGTTACTAAATATGTATAGGATTCTTCAAAGGTGGAAACCAGTCGAAGCAAGGACCAAGGTATGGTTTTCTTGCAGTCTGTTGCCTACCGGTTTACACCGGCTTGTGTGTGTTTGTTTTTCTGTATGTTTATGACGTTATAAGACTTAATCATGTAATGAGTTTATAGTTGTTCATATTATTGTGATGTTATGACGTGACTCATTTCCCTTGTGTGTGTCTAACATGACTTACCACTTGTTTGTGAACTGTTTGTTAAGTTCCACTGTTGAACTTCTAACAAGCGCTAACTGGGGAGTGAGGAATCCGGTTGTCCGGTCATGCATGTAAGTTTAAGAGTAGATATCTGAATCAAATTCGACTCTTATGTTGTTATGATTGTTCTCCTTAATTTGGCGTTCGATCTCCCGCTAGCTTCCTCCAAAGCTTACCTATTCTGACTTATGATCGGTTTAGTAGGAACATGTGTTGTGTGGTGTGTTCGGGTCACAATATCCGAACCATCTGTGACTTAAGTTACTCGTTCGAATAACAGAACGGTAATGAGTGTGTGTAACAAGCTTAACATGAGAGTGAACCATTCTCTACGCTTCTTTTTGTTTAACCTTCTTGGTTTGTTATTGTGGAAAGTGAATCCACTGTGTAGGTGATGTTGTGCTATGCAATAATGTTGCTATGTCATATGTATATGTTATATGTTAAAAGGAGTGCCATGTTATCATGACAATTAGTTGCGCGTATCCCGGTAGCCGATGGGCTGTGCGTTAACCATACCAGCCAAGGGTTGCTGACCCCCTCGGGGGCTCCATACTTTTACTACAGGATGAGGATCGAGGAAGCGGATTGGCTGTAGATTCTAGGCTGCAGATTTACTTTTGATTATTTTGGATGTTGGGCCGGGATGCGCCTGTGCTCCCGTGGCGTTATATTTTGGTACTGTTCGTGTTACAGTTGACGGTGGAGATCATGTGTACAGTATACAGTGACAGTTTGTATTAAATACTCGGTGTGTGGTTATGTATATATGTGTGGATGTTAGTACCTAATGCTCGGGAGTCTGATCATCAGACCGGTACACTTGTATTTATTCTGCCTTGTTAACCACGTGGGTGGTTGACGGCGTTGTAGCACCGAATCGTTTAGTTATTGTTTAGTTATTTTTCCGCTGCGATTTCATTTAATGTTAAGTGCGTAGTAGGGGTGTTACAATTTGGCATAGAACGGTAATCAAAACCACAAGTTAGTATGAAATTAGGATTTAATTTGGGATTTAAATTTTGAATTCTGGGTTTAGTAAAATCGGTGGGAAAATATGAAATTTAAGGAAATTTGAGGGTTAATTCCTACTTGTGGAAGTTTTGAAATTTAGGCTAGACTTGGGGTTCAGATTGCAAATTAAGGTTTAGAGAAAAAAATATTAATTGTAATCTTGCAACATAAGAACTAATGTATGGTTAAACTGGTTTTATAAATTATTAATTAATAATTAATAAATGGTGATGCGATAATAATAATAACAATAATAATAATAATACTAATTATAAATTATTAGGTGGTTAAAAAGGAAGTGTGATCTTAGGACTTAAGATATTTAATATATATTAAATAGTTTAAGAAAATAAGTTGAGATAAATAGTAGAATAGTAATATTAAGGAAATGGTAGGTTTGGTTATATAATGAGTTGGTTTGGTGTTTAAGTGCTAATAAAATGACATATTACGAAATGAGTTATTTAAAAGGATTAACCTATAATTAATAAAGGTTTGTCCAAAAGTTTAGCAGAGAAAGAAAAAAAATAAAATAAGTGTGAAGCTAATTTAATAAATCGAGACAGTTTAATAACTATATTTGGGTGTAAAATTCGATGCTTATGCAATTGGTAGAATTAAACCCGTAATTGCTTGATAAGTGGTGTGGAAAGCTTGGGATCCAAATATATAATACCTTATACACGAGTAGAGGGAAACCTATGATGGTATTTAAGTTGTGACATTTGTTGGTGGGCGTGGTAGTTAAGTGAATTTGGGGAAGTTGTGAGTTGGTTTTGTGATTTATGTAATTAAGAGTATAATACATTGTATAAGTATTAAAATGTAGTATTTTATGAAATTATGGGCCAAAATGTAAATAATGAACGATAAGGTTAGGTGCATTTAAATCGAACAATAGGGGCTGTTGGGATTGAGGAAAAATATTGGGGTTAGTTTTGGTATTTAAAATAATTAAAGTGTATATTATAAAGTTTTAAGTACTAAAATTAAAGGTTACGAAACAAAAGGGGTTATAATGTAATTTAATGAAATATATGGGTGGACATAAAATTGGGTTAAAATAGTGGTACTGTCCGATTATATATTTATGTATACACATGTATATTGTAAGGTCTAAATACCTTAGGTTATAAGTAATAAGGTTAATAAGGTAATAAATATAATACATCGGATAGTTTTGTAAATAATTAAAAACATGTGGGAAAGATTGGAATTTCTGAAAAGTATTGGTGCTGTCCATAATTATGTACATATAATATGTATATAATGATGTTAGAAAACCTTAGATTATAAAGTAGTAAGATTGGAAATATAGTAGTTATAATATATGGTTGATCTTATAAACAGTCAAAGTGAAAGGGTAAATATTACAATTACCGAAAATGTGTGGGCTGTTTGAGCATTATTAATATGTGGACAAAATGTATTATAAGGTTGGGGTGGTATAATTTGACATTGTGATAAGGAATAAAAGGATAGACTATAAGGAAGTTATTAAGGAATAAATATGCATTATATACATTTAGATTAAATGATGGGGCAAGTTGGCGAATTTTGGAAGTATAAGATAAGGTTGGGATTTTATTACAGGGAGAACCCTATAATGAGTTACATACGGGATTATACAATTACATGTAAAACACGAACGTAATGACGTTACACGCATATACGAGTGTGTAGCATCTTACATGAGTGTACAAGGGTGCGTGAACGACAACGCATAACTACAACTATAAAACATGTGTACTTATGTATATATAAATGTCCGCATATGTTCGTAAACAAACTACGTAAACTATTTCAAATAACGTAATGTTTAGACTTCATACATGCGCGCACGTGACATTATCTCTGCGTGCATGCAACCCGACGATGCCTAAACAAATTATGAACGACACTTCCACGTGACAAGTATTACTATCGTAGCAACAATTACACACTCGTAAAGAATAACGAGTAGCTGAAATGTAAACCCCTAAGATTAACGAGCGTCGAGTTGAATAAGAGATCAACTAAGGGTTAGCTACGGGATGGAAGTACGGGTTTGATCTAAGTTGATTAAGTAAGTTCGAGTTATATATATGTATATTAATATTAGAACAACGTGTGTACCAGAGGTACGAGTGGGTAGACACGAGCATTGTGAGCGTTAAAGACTACGCGGGGATTATCACGCGAGCGTCGACGGTGTACGGTATGTTAATTGTGCGGTCTGAATGTCCTAAGGATTATCCTAAGGTCCAGACGTTATGTGTTAATTGTTTAAGAGCGATATCTGTGATTTTATGTATATTGCTTCGTATACTGTATTGCTCAACACTGTTGCGTTTTGTTTATACGCGAACGTCTTATGACTAAAAGTTTATACATCTAAGCTGGAACAAGACTAACTGACCTTTAGGTATTATTGAACCTAACTGATGGTCAACTGTTATAGTCTTAATTCAAGTATTGGTCATTGCACCACTGACAAAAGGGCTAACTCATAAAGAGAGGAATCCAGAATGTTTCGACTTTCTGGTTGCGCATAGTGATCACTACGAGAGAATTCAATGGGGAGTAACTCAAGGGAATCCATCAGCCACATTCGGGGATGGCGGAGGGCACTGCCGTAGGTGCATAGGTTCGACTGGATCGGTCATTTAATTATCCAGGGCCATAAGGTCAGCTGGTAACGGTTCCATTGGAACCTAGGGGACTATCGTCCATTAATAAGTTATTAAGGGTTGTCTTGACATGACGCCTGAGGTGGTAATTAATTGGAAAGGTTAAGTGAATGGTTTAAAGAATAAGGGCCAGGTGGCCAATTAACAAGTACAGTTTAATACGCGTATCTTGTTTGGATTATTGATGTGCGATTATTGGTTATTGTTATTGATGTGAGATTATTGGTTATTGCGATAAATTATTGATGTGTGGTTATTGTGTTGTGTACTATTGTACATTGGTGTTTACTGGTAAATTATTATGTGATTGTTTAATGTATACAGTTGTCACTGATGTTATTGTAAACCGGTATTTCATGTAAAGAATCTAATATCAAGATGGCTAAAACGACTTAAGGAATCTTGATGATTTAAGACTACATTTAGCATACCAGCATTTCGATTGCTGAGCCCTTCAATGGGCCAAACATTCCAGGTTATTGAAGAAGACTCAAGCCGGAGTGCGGGACACGGGGGTAGCAGTTGTGTTCTTCAACAAACACCTTTGGCTTTATTTGTATTGTATTAAAGAGGTTGTTGTATTCAGTTAGTTGCTCATTAGTTCGATTTGGTTGTAATAATTAGAAGTGCTCAGTATCTGTTCATCACAGCGTGAGGAGTTAAGGTTGTTGGATGGATTCCTTGTTACTCACAAGGGTGAGTAACGGCGTGTAACACCAAGGTAGTTAGTTTTATTTTCCGCTGCGAATTATTATTTATTATGCTACGACTTGCGACGTCATTACAGGTTTAGGATTAGGGGTGTTACAACTATGGTCTGTTTTTAATTCCCCTTTCCACCACACTTATATTCTTATAATTACAACCCTGACACATATATTACATAATGTTATACATACTATATATTATATCATTTTATTCCATTAATTCATTATAACATATAGTTTAAATATCTTTAATTACCGAACAGCCCATAAGCTGTTTTGGTTTATTCTTCCAGCACATTATACTTTCCTTATTTACACTTTTACCCCACATATTATATAATGTTACATATAGGTTATATTATATAGTTTTAACATTTATAATTTGCATAACCTGTAGTTTTATATTACATTATTTTCCAAACAGCCCCACCTGTTTTTAATTCTTGTTTCCGCCCCCACACAAGTTTCCATATTTACACATTAGCCACACTTTATATAATATACTTTGTAAATGTAACAAAACTCTATATTATACAATTTTATTTATAAAATCATTTATATGCCTCCAAAAATTTCCAAACTTTATATTAATGATATAAACTATAGTATTAACCATATTGACCCATAAATTTCGGTAATTACCATTCATACCCCCATAATTTTATAACTTCAATATTTAGTTTAATATGTTACCGTAAGTTCATAAATTAATCTCTTATGTTATAAATTTTGGTCAAGGCTTTTAACTTGGTCAATGTTGACCCATAATATACTAGTTTGACCATAGATTTATGTATTTACGGTTTTGACCACATTTTCTCAAAAATTACACTTTGACCCCATATTTTATAAAACTTAATTAATAAAATTCATAAAATAACTCTTTTAATATATAGTTTTCGGCTTTATTAATATTCAGCCTCTAAAATTATTTAAATTGCAAATCAACCCCAACTCCTTACGGTAATATTCATTTTTGTTTTAAATTCATTTTTAACTTAATATAACAATTAAATTAAATGGCCTAAAATGCATGGCCTTACTACAATAATTAACATAGAATAAAATTACACATGAATGTCATAAATACACTATATAGTTTACGGCTTATTGTATAGTTTTTCTTTAATGTTTCCTAAAATTATGTAATTAATCCCTATGAAATTATATGTCATCTAAACCTTATATTATCAACTAAAAATGCTATAAAGTATTATATTACATAGTTAAGCAATTTAATGCCCCTTTCACTCTCAGCTTGTATTTTGTTTAACACCATAACATAAAAACTTTATAATATACTAAGTTTAGTATACTTACATTTTTTCAAGCCAACCAAACCAGCCAAAGCTCTCCAAATGCCCACGGCTGAGTTTGTAAATTTCTTAAATTAATTTCCAACATGAACCAATACATTAGCTTAGTTAACATATCATTTTAAGGCTAGATATTTGCTCACTTTGACAAGTAATGCTTGGACTTGGCTTCTGAAATTTTTTGTTAGATTTTCCCAAGGTTAGAACAACCTTGCGCCAGCATTTCATGCAAGAAAACAAGCATGTATTAGCCATATGATGAAATACCCCGAATAATTACTACCTTAATTAATAAGGATTTAATTAAATCATGAGCAATAATTGTTATAAAATATTGTTGTATAAATAGATAGTCCAAATGGACATTAAATATATATATTAAATCTCTAACCAAAGAAAAAAATTACTAAGGAGAAACCGACTCCTAAATGTAACATCACATGTAACATATTAGTACATGTATTAAATACCACTAATATCACCCAAATAAATTGTATAAATATTTGTACACTCCAAACAAATCATAAACACAAATATATACACATATACACACCTCTAAAAAAAAAATACTATAAGTAACAATGTACATATTAATATAGTCATATTATATGAAATTAGTGTCACAATTTAGTTAAGGGAAATTTCAATACTCCCTCCAATTTTTCATCCCAGCGGTCACCTACAAAAAAAAATTAGACATCATTAGACTCATAAACAAATACTAAAGTACAAAGGCAAGTACAATTTAACCTTACTTTTCTCTTCTCCCATGTCTTCCATACTGTACCGATTTTCTTTCCTTCCAGACTACACGCTAGCTTCTACTTTCCTCTGTTATCTCATCCTAATGCAACCGGGCATGAAAAAAATTACCGAAGCTTCTCCCCCTCCAGAATCGACTGAAACAAAGTAGAAGCCACCTCCATCTTCTCCATTTTTTCCTCACGGTTATACTTCCCTTCTTGCTGATTTTTTTTCCTCCTTATACTACATACTACAGCTCACTCACCCTCCCTCATAATACAATAAAAAAACTCCAGTCACATCCTTTCATTCTCGGTTAGAAACAGTTGGCGGAAACACAACACCAAACAGTAACTCAGCACACACGAAAAGCTTCTCGGTATAAATAAAACAACAGCAGAAGAGAAGGAAAAAAAAATAACTGGTAAGAAAAACAACTCCATTCTCCTCCCCTGTTTCTTCTCGGTTCCAGCTTGTCTTTCTCATCAGATTTGCTCCATCCTTTGCTTCAGAATACTACTAATACCTTACCTCTTCTCCATAAGACAGCAACTCCCCTTCACGGTCCTATCCCCATCTCCAAGTCCACCGGCTGTAGTGGATAGAACAACGCATAAAACCCACGTGTAGAGAGCTCCAAATCGTGAGGTAAAACGGGACTGCTTTATGGATGTTCTAGCCTCACTCTCCGTCATTTTCTTGGACAAAAAAACTGAAGCAACTTTCCCTTGTCTAGGTGTACCGAGAGCACCGTTTAAACACCAGCAAACATCTAGGTAATGACCCTCCTTTCATGTGGCTCTTTCAGCTGCTTCATTGAGCCAAAGATCCCCCAAGAACACAACACTCAAGAGGCTGGGAAATAAGGTAACCAACGATAGTCTTAGCTGTGTTAAACCTTCCTCTTTCTTAATTTTTCATGGACAAAAACTGAAGCACTTCCTCTTTTGTCTAGCTGTCCGCAAGTTGCAAAAGAATTCCCTCCAAGACCAAGGTAAAGACCACTAATCGTATTACTTAAATACCATGCTTAGTACCCCTTAAACTAGTGATTAATAGAGTTTTCTTTTGCCAAAATGCCAACCGAATGGTTGGTACCCAATAGAAAACCGAAAGCTCTGGAGCAAGTCACGAGAGGAAGAAAGAAATTCCAAATCTTAAAAAGCCGAGAAGAGTGGGCGTGGGTGGCTGGAAAATCTCCTTGGTGATTATATTAAGGTAAACATGCTTTAAGACCTCTTTTATGCCTTAGGGGTTTATTAATTAATAAAGCTACATACAGCCGAGAAAACATGGTATGAGAGTGTGGCTTAAACTCTAAATATATGTGGGAAGTAATGGCTAAATATGTGACTAGTGAAGCTATATACTAGCAGTTTATTAAGGTTGTGGTTGTATATAAATGATGAAGGAAAAATAAATAATAAATAGGTTAAGTATATAACCTACTGCTTGAACCGTAAAATAGGTAGAATAATGGTGGAGAAATTCTTGGAGATCAAAACAAGGTAAAAACACCTAAACCACATTTTGATGTTTTTAGGATTGTGAATGTAAGAAAGGAATTAGTGCGAGAGTATTTGTGAGATATAAGTGCTGTTTAGATCCTACATATGTGCAGAAATTAAGGGGTAAGTACTTGATTAGTGAGGTAAATGTTAGTGGCTATTAACTTGTATTAAAAGTTATTAAGGAAGAAAAATGGCTTATTTAAGGATAGCTCATAAGTGATTAAGGAAAAGAAAATGATTTAACGATGTTATTATAAATTCTGTTTGCAAACCGTAACATAATATAATTTAGAGAACATTATAATGCCATTTAAAATGTGATTATGCTACTTTTAAAGCCATGTAAATAGGCTATGTTATTATGGGAATCTTGAGCCTTAAACAGTTATTATTGAATTTATAAGTTAATATAAAAGTTGTATAAGTTTTGGTGTAAAATAATAATACTAGTACATATAACCACCTACGGATATATTAGAAAATTTGGTATATTTACAAGCTTATAAATGGTTTATATGAATTTAAACCATAAGATATTTTATAAATAAATGAATTGTATAGGGGGTCAAAACATAAATAAAAGAAATATACGGCACCAAGTGTATTCCAAACCGAGAAGGGTTGATTTTAGGAAGTATATAAATACAAAATGTGAATTTTATTAAACTAAGGGTTAATTGTAAAATAGAGAATTAATTGGAGTATTTTCATAAAGAAAAATATACTAGGTCAAAGGGATAATTTAGGTGGTCAACCTTGACCACATGTGAGGGTTGACCAAATTAAAATGATGAAAATAACTATTTTGGGTATTTAAAGAGATATTTTGTCAAAAATAACATTTATAAAAAGAAAAGGGGTGTTTATGTAATTAACGAAAATTATGGGTGTTGGAGAATAAATATTAAGACCCTAGGGGTCTATTTGGAAATTTAAAAAGAAAAAAAATGATTTTGGGCTAGTTTTGATGGATTAATTAATTAAGGAATATAACATATTGTATAAGTATTAACACGTAACATTTTATAAAACTTATGGGCTACTCGGTGAATAACCGAAAGTTAGGTGGAAATGGGAATTAGAACAACCTTTGGGGCTGTTCGGAAATTTGGGAAAAATATTGGTTGGCTTTTGGAATTAAATAAACCAATGTGTGTAACATAAAGTTATGAAATTAAATTGTAAGCTTATAAAATAAATATGGGCCAAAACGTAAATAATGAAAGATAAAGGTTAAGGTGCATTAAATCGAAAAGAGGGAACTGTTTGGAATTGAGGAAAAATATTGGGTTAGCTTTGGTATTTAAAATAGTTAAGGTGTATATTATAAAGTTTTAAGTATTAAAATTAAAGGTTACGAAACAAAGGGGTTATAGTGTAAATAAAAGAAATATATGGGTGGATAAATAAATTTGGGTAACAGGTCAGGGCTGTTCAATAATATATATATATACACGTGTATGTTATAAGGTTTAAATACCTTAGGTTATAAGTGATAAGGTTAATAATGTGACAAGTACGGAAGATGGGGTAATTTCGGTAAATAATCAAATAAAGTCGGAGAGATCAGAATTTCCGAAAATAATTGTGCTATACGGTAATATGCACATATGTATATAGGTATAATAATGTTTGGAAACCTTGGATTATGAATTAACAAGGTTAGGAAATATAGTAGTTATAATATATGGGTTGACTATATAAATAATCAAAATGTGCGGGGAGAAGAATTGAATTACCGAGAATACATGGGTCACTTTGGGAATTTTTTTTAGAACTTGGACGGAATATAATATAAATTTTTGGGTGATATGATGTGACATTATATTAAGTTATGAAGGAATATATTATAAGGGGATTATTAAGGAGTAAATATACATTATAAGTATTTACATAAGATGATGGGTTAAGTTGGTGAGTTTTGGAAGTATATGGTATGGTTGGAATTTTAATACAAGAAGGACCCTATAATCTATATAATGCGAATTTATAACGTGGCATGAGGATATAATATGAATAGTGAGTTACATACGGGACTATACGATTACATGCAAAATACGAATGTAACGATAATAACGTTACACACATATACGAGTGTGTAACATCTTACGTGTGTGTACAAGGGTGCGTGAACGACAACGCATAACTACAACTATAAAACATGTGTACTTAAGTATATATAAATGTCCGTGTATGTTCGTAAATAAACTACGTAAACTATTTCGAATAACATAATGTTTAGACTTCATAGATGCGCGCACGTGACAGTATCTCTGCGTGCATGCAACCCGACAATGCATAAACAAATTGTGAACAAAACTTCCACGTCACAAGTATTACTATCGTAACAACTATTACACACTCGTAAAGAAAAACGAGTAGCCGAAATGTAAACCCTTAAGATTAACGAGCGTCGAGTTGAATAAGAGACCAACTAAGGGTTAGCTACAGAATGGAAGTACGGGTTTGATTTAAGTTGATTAAGTAAGTTTGAGTTATTATATATGCATATTAATATTAGAACACGTGTGTATCAGAGGTACGAGTGGGTAGGCACGGGCATTGTGAGCGTAAGAGACTACGTGGGGATTATCACACGAGCGTCGACGGTGTACGGTATGTTCATTGTGTGGTTCGAACCTCTGAGAGGAGCCTCGGTTCGGTATTGCTTGACTATGTGACAAGAGCGATATGTATGCTATGCATGATTGTGTGGATCATCCATTTGGTTGGTAAGCGATTATTATTATGCGTGACGTCTTCGGACAATATCATTATGATTGTTTATGTTGTTGGAATACTAATATTCGGGAACTTTATCCCTAACTGACCTAAGTAAAACACTTAGAAAGAGACTCGGGATCCCTAGTCTCTAGAGCTTGATATTCGAACATGGTTATAACCTAGATTATTTCTAGGGAAGTACATAGGACTTCAAAGGTAATAAATGGTAAAGACTTCTCCTAGACCTAAGAATTTACTTAGGGTAGTTGATTAAGGATTAATCACATACTGGAGAGTGTTGGTTATGGTACATGGTATAGGAATCCAATTAGTCTCGACTAGTTGGTTGCGCATTGGTGATCACCGGAGTATAACGTCCGTATCGGACCGACTCCCTCTATATTCCGACGGGCCTAGATAGACTGTTGGACCAGGGTGTCTACTTTGGCACACGGCTTCAGCCATTCATGGACGCCTTTATTAGGCAAGTGGAAGTTCCGGGATCGAATGATCCTTGGCAATGAGCACTTCGTGTGTACGGGAGGACTACTGTCCAGTGAGGTTATTTACGGGTTGTCCCAACACGACACCCATGGATATTGAGAGTAAGACTTAATGGTGGCTAACATAATTTTAAGGAAAAACTAATAACATCTCGATGGAAGTATCTACGCGTTTGTATTAATGTTTACAGTACATTGTATGATCTTTTATAACACATGGTACCTGGTATGTTGTGGATTGTATGTAACGTATGGGTTGTCACTTGATGGATTACTGTATGCTTATGCATGTTATTTACTACTGTTATATAAACTGTAAAATGAACCAGCATGTAATCAACCTCATGTTCAGACGGCTAATTGACCTAAGTGACCTAAAGGGTCTAGGATTACACTTTAGCATACCAGCATATAGTTTGCTGAGCCCCTTTTGGGGCCAACACATTTCAGGTTGTGGATCGGGACGTGAAGCCGGAGTGCGGGAATATGGGTAGACGACCTCGACTTTTATTTATCGCATGTTTAATATTAAATCGGTTAGCACGTTGAAATTATGGGAACTCTTTAAATGCTCACTTGTCATAGGTACTGGTTTGTATATAGGATAATGTAATAAATATCTCGTTCATCACTGCGGTTAGCTGTTGTTGTTCATTATTAGATTACGGTTATGCTTCTTTACTCGCATGGGCGAGTAATGGCATGTGACACCCAAGTGAGGATTAATGTAGTTTAACTTCCGCTGTGAGACGTCTCTAATTATACTACGTGAGTGATTATACGAGAGTGATTATACGAGAGTGATTATTACGAGAATAGCGAGTGGGGTGTTACAAAAGTGGTATCAGAGCGGAGTACCGCTCTGATGACGAGATATTAGGATTAAGACAGTGAGCATAGGACTTGGGTAATACAGGAAACGTTTGTGAGGTACGAGTCGCCTGGTCTTAAACGAACCAGTGTCTTAGCAACGCTACACGCGTAACAATATTGGTCTTAATGGCATAATTGTGTTATTAATTTCTATACGGTAAACTACCGAGTAATGATACGACATAGCGTATTACGGGTGTCGAGGAGAGGCATGTCGGGGTGACGGAGGTCCTGCAACCCCGAATAACGTTGAGACGGCAGTTGCCGCACTAGCTTAATGGAAGAACACCCTGGGAAACAGTAGTGGTACCCCACCCGCCGCTGCCCACACCTCGAATATCACCCATTGAGGCAATGTAATGGATGATATGAAGAAAAACAGAAGAGCTTGAGATACGACGAGTCATTAAGGACCGGGGGTCCCGATAGCTACATGCTATTTAGGAGCGTACTTATACCCAATGAAGAACATACGTTAAACCTTAAATTGAAGAAGGATAGAATCCATAGGACAATCGGGTCGGGATATAATTAGACACCGAAACCCTGTCCAGTTAACCCGAAGAACGAGAGATAGAAGAACAAGTTTTAGACGACTATCAAATGTATAACGTGCGGAACAAAGGACAACTAGAGTACTCCATCTGCTGGACCCGATGCACCACGTGGTAGCCACGCGGAGTAGACCCCAGCCGGTATGAGCCACTAGAAGGGGAAAGGAGTCACCAGGGACAGAATACCCCGAATTTTACGGGAACCTTAGGCGCTGGTACTAGTACGCAGCGCAATCTAGATAACCGCACGTCTTTGACTTAATGAATTGACTGCATGAACATGCGTCAGAAACCTCCTCCTACCATGAAGGAGTTTAAAACAAAACTCAGAGAGAGCTTAACTTAGAAAACCTAGAAATTAATTACCTTTGAAAACTTACCATACCTTAACGTACCGAAATAACTCCGATACTATCCTTTTCAAGACTGATCATCTAAACCATACTCAAATGACCGAAGCGTCAGTGAAACAAACAATTCCGGAAACCGATGACTCAACCTGCCTGGCGCGCTTTCTATAACAAGCGCTTTAGCCAATACTATACTCACAATTCTGTCTACCTCGCGCACTTGCTATAGCAAGTGCTACAATGAGGGCTACAATTATGGTTACAATTATGGCTATAATCATGACCACGATCACAACTATAACTATAACGACAAATACAACTGAATTTTACAGACCATGTAGGCCACAGGTGCAACGCCAGGTCCACCGAAAATCACCAAACTTTCATACAACTTCAGTGCGAATCTCGTAACTGCGATCAATGCTACAACTACAACTGCAATTATAACCACAACTGCGATTATAACTACAACTGCACCTATGGTTGCAACGGTAACTACAAGAATGACAGCAGTTAGGATTGAATTTTACAAGACCGTGTAGGTCATGACTACCGGTAATCACTAAATATTCATACGATTATAGTACAAATTCTATAACTACAACTTGTCACCATTGGGTCACAAAACCCGTAGAATTCGAAACTGCAACCATGGGAGGACCCGACTAGTCCGAACATTACAACTAAAGGGCATACTCCAGCCCATAACAAACTACAACCATTAAACAATAATTAATCAATAATATCGGCCTATGAACCAAATGACATAACAAACTTGTCAAAATTATTAATGGTTTGAAATTGACGTGGGAGGTGGAACTTGATCCGGTACAGGTCAAGGGAAGCTGAACACAAATTGGGGTGGAAGGATAGTTCAACACTGATACTGATCACATCAGGGTTGGATGATTCCCGAAACTCTCTACAATGGTCACAATTAATTACATTAGGAAAAACAAGGAACCAAAGTATAAAAGCTACAGACAACTAAATACATGCAATCTAACGAAAAGGTGTCGAATACGAATACTCGTGAAATCACAGTTCTCCTGAATGTATTTTTATAAAGAATGATGGTAGAACATAACCACGAGACAATTAGGGTAATCCTACGCCCATAATGGCATACGCCAATACATAAAAAATACTGGAAGAACAAAAGAACATACTAGTCCTTAGTAGGACCAACATTGACAATGTTACTTACAATAGAATTAATACTTAAACCGATCGCAACCTTAAACGCAAATCGGAGCTGAACAATTGAATAATTCCACCCAAGGCACTAACCATACCAAGGGATGCCATAACCAACTAAGGGCGAACAGATGACAAATTACAGTTATACATTGATAATTCATTAGATCACATCGAACATTGTATGAAATTTTTGATTAAAAAGGGGAATGGCTACCACCATTGGCGTCCCGCCAAACAATAGGTGACAGGAGGGAACACGTACTTAAGACACGTCGTCCACTAACACGACGACTGCCAGGAAAGTGACATATGAGCTAAACAATGACAAACAACCTAAACAGTAATACAAGGTAACAAGTCTAAAGACTGTAAACACCAGTTTAAGTGAAAGTACTCAATGTAGCTTTAGAAGGACACAAGTCTAGGAGGGCAAAGTACCGCCTCCTGCTACCCTTCAATATATATACAAATTGAACAATAACATGTAAGATAACATGGCACGTAATGGAAACTGGTTAAAACCAGATCATAATAGAGACTCCCATAAAAAGAAGAAACACAAATCTTGCCATGAAACTCAGGAATTACCCCAAATGATGTAAACCAAAGAATAGGGTAAACTTTGAAGAAAGCGTCAAACTGCGCATGGTAACCAGCTGACAGTAATTAGAATCAACACATAAGTAACTCCAACAAAGGACTTACCAAACAATAAAACAACAATAACTTATCAATACGAGGAAATCACAAATCTCCTTAAATATCAGGGAACTCATGTCAATATCGAAACAAATGACAGAGGAGAAAGATCACCTTGTACCACTTAAGGGCAACTTCACCATTAGGGCGGAATACCACAAACATCTATCGAGTGAAAGATATGTAATTATACCCATTGGACTAGGAACCCAGGGAACCAAAAGGAAATTCCCTCGGGATATCCCCAACACAAATTAAAAAGGGAGATTGATAACAGAATACTTCACAAACGCATGACAGACACTACGAGTATACAAAACGAGATATGGGAAGACCACACTCCATAGGAGCTTGTGGGCTTGACAGACTTATTTATAAGTTAGTCAAGTAAGTAGCAATGCATCAGTAGGGTACCCCATACATGTAGACAAGCAGTGTAAGAAACATAAGAAGTAGTCAACTCCATACCAAGGTTAGTGATGCAAATCCAAACCAATGCAAATAACTATCTAAAGTAAATTAACGAGAAGAGTTCCAATTGAACCAACGAGATTAGAGGAACCAAAACTTTGAATAAAACATGACTAAGTCATAACTCGCAAAGGAATAACTAATACACATAAAATTAAAAGACACCTCCCGAAAGAGGAGAGAGTGGTAGTCAACCTGATGACAACCACGAAAACCCATTAAATGGGCGAATAAATATAAGTAAAAATCCTCATAAGGTTCGATAATTGCTCACACCAACACATTTCTTAGTATCCAAAAGAACTTATACGACGGTAATATCACCACCCACAAGAGGGGCATAAGGGGAATTACTCTCCAACTGAGAACATAAACACTACTGAATTAGGTAACGATCTTGTATGCTCGAGTTAAGGGCAACGATACTTCTTCACCCACAACGGGCTGAACATATGTACACCAATACACAATAAAAGACAGGCAAGCTAGTACACTAGCAATGCCCTAAGTTATTAAGTAAATGTCACAATAACTTAACCGTTGAATCGACTAAATATGGTGCTCAAAGAAGCAACCAGTATAAACAACCTTTAGACTAAATACATTGGCAAAGACCAGACGAGTGAAGCTCGTAAAGGACTCAAATGATGAGAAACAAATCGTGGGCACACTATACAAACAACCTAGATCGCTAGAGGACACACTCCAAAATAAATATGACGTTCAACGTTATAACCCACACAAAAAGTCTAAATGCACAGTCATACTCTTATTAAATAGCATGGAAGGATAGAAAGGATATAAAATACACCAGAGGAAAAATGCCTCAATTGCCAAGGAACATACCCATATGGGATGTCAAAGAAGGCAAGACTCAATATAAACACAACATAGATTCCCTAGCAAAAGCGGAGCGAACCGCATAAGTATGGGCGTGAGAACAATATGCTAAATATAAATACAACATCACGAAGTACATAATAAATATTACGATTAATGTATTACTCTGGAACAAAACAACTTGGAAACGCGGGATGGCAAGAATTAATTTCATTAACTTATAAGCTAATACATCCAAACTTCAAAGACTAGTGCAAAGAGCACTAATGACAAACGACAGCCAATGTCATACTACCAATGAGTGAAGATAATAACAATTCAAAAATATATTTCGTGCTAGTCACCCAGAACATCTGGACACGACTGTGCATTTACAATTAATGATACCTCACCGATTAAGATACCTCCGTTTCCAAATTAAGAGAAGACCGTGAATGACATTGTCATATTGGAACGAGGTCAACAATAACTTACTGCTAGCAAATAATCTGTAATACGTCCTTAAGAACAAAAAGGGCAAACCAAGCCCTATGTATGTGGGTCTGCACCTCATTATGAAGCGAGTGGGCCCAATAGAACTTATTTGGGAGCGAGCACAAGTATTCTACGCCTTTGGCTGAAAAGTACGAGCCTCACCCTTTGCATAGTTTCTTTTAAAGCCGAGTGACGAGAGATCGACCCGCCTCTCAGATATGCGAGGACTCACTCCGAGGTTTCAATACGGAAATGAGGAAGACCAGGAACAAGATCATTAAAGAGGGTCAAAGTCCGTTGGTCGAAAATGAGGCAAAAAGGCCACATGGGAGTTGGAAAATCCCATGAGAGCCAAGTATTCAGCGCTCTTCTCATAGCGACTATGTGATACTTTGGGGGTCACGGGGCGTAACCCTTTTTAAGGGGGGTAGAGCCCTTAGCATATTTAGTCATTTTGTGTTGTTTTGTGTATATATGCTTTAAGCACATGAGATGTATTCTGATTATGTGTACGTGCTTTAAGCACTTGGGATGTGTTTTGTGATATGTTGTGCCTAGAGCACTTAAATTATTATGTATGGATGTCCTTCGGGACTTGTGATATATATATATGTGTGTTGAGTTGGATTGGAAGACTAGTGGTTGAATGGAATGGATTACACTTCAAGGAAGTATTGGAACTTTAGAATTGATATGCTGAATTGATACCTTGATGGTCATTGAGCAGTAATGCACATATTCGATTTAGACGACTCGAGACGAAGTCCTTTTAAGGGGGGTAGACTGAAATACCCCGAATAATTACTACCTTAATTAATAAGGATTTAATTAAATCATGAGCAATAATTGTTATAATTATTGTTGATAAATAGATAGTCCAAATGGACATTAAATATATATATTAAATCTCTAACCAAAGAAAAAATATTACTAAGGAGAAACCGACTCCTAAATGTAACATCACATGTAACATATTAGTACATGTATTAAATACCACTAATATCACCCAAATAAATTGTATAAATATTTTGTACACTCAAACAAATCATAAACACAAATATATACACATATACACACCTCTAAAAAAAATACTATAAGTAACAATGTAACATATTAATATAGTCATATATATATGTACAATTAGTGTCACAATTTTAGTTAAGGGAAATTTCAAACTCCCTCCAATTTTTCATCCCAGCCGGTCACCTACAAAAAAAAAAATTAGACATCATTAGACTCATAAACAAATACTAAAGTACAAAGGCAAGTACAATTTAACCTTACTTTTCTCTTCTCCCCATGTCTTCCATACTGTACCGATTTTCTTTCCTTCCAGACTACACGCTAGCTTCTACTTTCCTCTGTTATCTCATCCTAATGCAACCGGGCATGAAAAAAATTACCGAAGCTTCTCCCCCTCCCAGAATCGACTGAAACAAAGTAGAAGCCACCTCCATCTTCTCCATTTTTCCTCACGGTTATACTTCCCTTCTTGCTGATTTTTTTCCTCCCTTATACTACATACTACAGCTCACTCACCCTCCCTCATAATACAATAAAAAAACTCCAGTCACATCCTTTCATTCTCGGTAGAAACAGTTGCGGAAACACAACACCAAAACAAGTAACTCAGCACACACGAAAAGCTTCTCGGTATAAGTAACAACAGCAGAAGAAGAAAAAAAAAAAATAACTGGTAAGAAACAACTCCATTCTCCTCCCCTGTTTCTTCTCGGTTCCAGCTTGTCTTTCTCATCGATTTTGCTCCATCCTTTGCTTCAGAATACTACTAATACCTTACCTCTTCTCCATAAGACAGCAACTCCCCTTCACGGTCCTATTCCCCAGCTCCAAGTCCACCGGCTGTAGTGGATAGAACAACGCATAAAACCCACGTGTAGAGAGCTCCAAATCGTGAGGTAAAACGGACTGCTTTATGGATGTTCTAGCCTCACTCTCCGTCATTTTCTTGGACAAAAAAACTGAAGCAACTTTCCCTTGTCTAGGTGTACCGAGAGCACCGTTTAAACACCAGCAAACATCTAGGTAATGACCCTCCTTTCATGTGGTCTTTCAGCTGCTTCATGAGCCAAAGATCCCCCAAGAACACAACACTCAAGAGGCTGGGAAATAAGGTAACCAACGATAGTCCTTAGCTGTGTTAAACCTTCCTCCTTTCTTAATTTTCATGGACAAAACTGAAGCACTTCCTCTTTTGTCTAGCTGTCCGCAAGTTGCAAAAGAATTCCCTCCAAGAACAAGGTAAAGACCACTAACGTATTACTTAAATACCATGCTTAGTACCCCTTAAACTAGTGACTTAAAATAGTGATTAATAGAGTTTTTTTGCCAAAATGCCAACCGAATGGTTGGTACCCCAATAGAAAACCGAAAGCTCTGGAGCAAGTCACGAGAGGAAGAAATTCCAAATCTTAAAAGCCCGAGAAGAGTGGGCGTGGGTGGCTGGAAAATCTCCTTGGTGATTATATTAAGGTAAACATGCTTTAAGACCTCTTTTATGCCTTAGGGTTTATTAATTATAAAGCTACATACACGAGAAAACATGGTATGAGAGTGTGGCTTAAACTAAATATATGTGGGAAGTAATGGCTAAATATGTGACTAGTGAAGCTATATACTAGCAGTTTATTAAGGTTGTGGTTGTATATAAATGATGAAGGAAAATAAATAAATTAAATAGGTTAAGTATATAACCTACTGCTTGAACCGTAAATAGGTAGAAATTAATGGGGAGAAATTCTTGGAGATCAAAACAAGGTAAAAACACCTAAACCACTTTGATGTTTTTAGGATTGTGAATGTAAGAAAGGAATTAGTGCCGAGAGTATTTGTAGATATAAGTGCTGTTTAGATCCTACATATGTGCAAAAATTAAGGGGTAAGTACTTGATTAGTGAGGTAAATTGTTAGTGGCTATTAACTTGTATTTACAAGTTATTAATGGAAGAAAAATGGCTTATTTAAGGCTAGCTCATAAGTGATTAAGGAAAGAAAATGATTTAACGATGTTATTTAAATTCTGTTTGCAAACCGTAACATAATATAATTAGAGAACATTATAATGCCATTTAAAAGTTGTGATTATGCTACTTTTAAAGCCATGTAAATAGGCTATGTTATTATGGGAATCTTGAGCCTTAAACAGTTATTATTGAATTTATAAGTTAATATAAAGGTTGTATAAGTTTCTGGTGTAAAATAATAACTAGTACATATAACCACCTACGGATATTAGAAAATATTGGTATATTTACAAGCTTATAAAATGGTTTAGATGAATTTAAAACCTTATAAGATATTTAGTAAATAAATGAATTGTATAGGGGGTCAAAACATAAATAAAAGAAATATACGGCACCAAGGTATTCCAAACCGAGAAGGGTTGATTTTAGGAAGTATATAAATACAAAATGTGAATTTATTAAACTAAGGGTTAATTGTAAAATAGAGAATTAATTGGAGTATTTTCATAAAGAAAATAAACTAGGTCAAAGGGATAATTTAGGTGGTCACCTTGACCACATGTGAGGGTTGACCAAATTAAAATGATGAAAATAACTATTTTGGGTATTTAAAGAGATATTTTGTCAAAAATAACATTTATAAAAAGAAAAGGGGTGTTTATGTAATTAACGAAAATTATGGGTGTTGGAGAATAAATATTAAGACCCTAGGGGTCTATTTGGAAATTTAAAAGAAAAAAATGATTTTGGGCTAGTTTTGATGGATTAATTAATTAAGGAATATAACATATTGTATAAGTAACACGTAACATTTTATAAAACTTATGGGCCACTCGGTGAATAACCGAAAGTTAGGTGGAAATGGGAATTAGAACAACCTTTGGGGCTGTTCAGAAATTTGGGAAAAATATTGGTTGGCTTTTGGAATTAAATAAACCAATGTGTGTAACATAAAGTTATGAAATTAAATTGTAAGCTTATAAAATAAATATGGGCCAAAACGTAAATAATGAAAGATAAAGGTTAAGGTGCATTAAATCGAAAAGAGGGGACTGTTTGGAATTGAGGAAAAATATGGGTTAGCTTTGGTATTTAAAATAGTTAAGGTGTATATATAAGTTTTAAGTATTAAAATTAAAGGTTACGAAACAAAGGGGTTATAGTGTAAATAAAAGAAATATATGGGTGGATAAATAAATTTGGGTAACAGGTCAGGCTGTTCAATAATATATATATATACACGTGTATGTTATAAGGTTTAAATACCTTAGGTTATAAGTGATAAGGTTAATAATGTGACAAGTACGGAAGATGGGGTAATTTCGGTAAATAATCAAATAAAGTCGGAGAGATCAGAATTTCCGAAAATAATTGTGCTATACGGTAATATGCACATATGTATATAGGTATAATTGTTTGGAAACCTTGGATTATGAATTAACAAGGTTAGGAAATATAGTAGTTATAATATATGGGTTGACTATATAAATAATCAAAATGTGCGGGGAGAAGAATTGAATTACCGAGAATACATGGGTCACTTTGGGAATTTTTTTTAGAACTTGGACGGATATAATATAAATTTTTGGGTGATATGATGTGACATTATATTAAGTTATGAAGGAATATATTATAAGGGGATTATTAAGGAGTAAATATACATTATAAGTATTTACATAAGATGATGGGTTAAGTTGGTGAGTTTTGGAAGTATATGGCATGGTTGGAATTTTAATACAAGAAGGACCCTATAATCTATATAATGCGAATTTATAACGTGGCATGAGGATATAATATGAATAGTGAGTTACATACGGGACTATACGATTACATGCAAAATACGAATGTAACGATAATAACGTTACACATATACGTGTGTAACATCTTACGTGTGTGTACAAGGGTGCGTGAACGACAACGCATAACTACAACTATAAAACATGTGTACTTAAGTATATATAAATGTCCGTGTATGTTCGTAAACAAACTACGTAAACTATTTCGAATAACATAATGTTTAGACTTCATACATGCGCGCACGTGACAGTATCTCTGCGTGCATGCAACCTGACAATGCATAAACAAATTGTGAACAAAACTTCCACGTCACAAGTATTACTATCGTAACAACTATTACACACTCGTAAAGAAAAACGAGTAGCCGAAATGTAAACCCTTAAGATTAACGAGCGTCGAGTTGAATAAGAGACCAACTAAGGGTTAGCTACAGAATGGAAGTACGGGTTTGATTTAAGTTGATTAAGTAAGTTTGAGTTATATATATATGCATATTAATATTAGAACAACGTGTGTATCAGAGGTACGAGTGGGTAGGCACGGGCATTGTGAGCGTAAGAGACTACGTGGGGATTATCACACGAGCGTCGACGGTGTACGGTATGTTCATTGTGTGGTTCGAACCTCTGAGGGAGCCTCGGTTCGGTATTGCTTGACTATGTGACAAGAGCGATATGTATGCTATGCATGATTGTGTGGATTATCCATTTGGTTGGTAAGCGATTATTATTATGCGTGACGTCTTCGGACAATATCATTATGATTGTTTATGTTGTTGGAATACTAATATTCGGGAACTTTATCCCTAACTGACCTAAGTAAAACACTTAGAACCGAGACTCGGGATCCCTAGTCTCTAGAGCTTGATATTCGAACATGGTTATAACCTAGATTATTTCTAGGGAAGTACATAGGACTTCAAAGGTAATAAATGGTAAAGACTTCTCCTAGACCTAAGAATTTACTTAGGGTAGTTGATTAAGGATTAATCACATACTGGAGAGTGTTGGTTATGGTACATGGTATAGGAATCCAATTAGTCTCGACTAGTTGGTTGCGCATTGGTGATCACCGGAGTATAACGTCCGTATCGGACCGACTCCCTCTATATTCCGACGGGCCTAGATAGACTGTTGGACCAGGGTCCGACTTTGGCACACGGCTTCGGCCATTCATGAACGCCTTTATTAGGCAAGTGGAAGTTCCGGGATCGAATGATCCTTGGCAATGAGCACTTCGTGTGTACGGGAGGACTACTGTCCAGTGAGGTTATTTAGGGTTGTCCCAACACGACACCCATGGATATTGAGAGTAAGACTTAATGGTGGCTAACATAATTTTAAGGAAAAACTAATACATCTCGATGGAAGTATCTACGCGTTTGTATTAATGTTTACAGTACATTGTATGATTTTATAACACATGGTACCTGGTATGTTGTGGATTGTATGTAACGTATGGGTTGTCACTTGATGGATTACTGTATGCTTATGCATGTTATTTACTACTGTTATATAAACTGTAAAATGAACCAGCATGTAATCAACCTCATGTTCAGACGGCTAATTGACCTAAGTGACCTAAAGGGTCTAGGATTACACTTTAGCATACCAGCATATAGTTTGCTGAGCCCCTTTTGGGGCCAACACATTTCAGGTTGTGGATCGGGACGTGAAGCCGGAGTGCGGGAATATGGGTAGACGACCTCGACTTTTATTTATCGCATGTTTAATATTAAATCGGTTAGCACGTTGAAATTATGGGAACTCTTTAAATGCTCACTTGTCATAGGTACTGGTTTGTATATAGGATAATGTAATAAATATCTCGTTCATCACTGCGGTTAGCTGTTGTTGTTCATTATTAGATTACGGTTATGCTTCTTTACTCGCATGGGCGAGTAATGACATGTGACACCCAAGTGAGGATTAATGTAGTTTAACTTCCGCTGTGAGACGTCTCTAATTATACTACGTGAGTGATTATACGAGAGTGATTGTACGAGAGTGATTATTACGAGAATAGCGAGTGGGGTGTTACATTGACCATATGGTAGGTTTTGACCAAATTAAATAAGTTAGATAACTTATTTAAGGTTTTATAACAAGTTATGAATTTAATTTTAACAATTTTATAATATATGTGGTGAATATGTTATTACCGAAAATAAAGGGTGTAAAATGGTATTATAAACACCCATGGGCTATTAGGAATTTATTGAGTTGATTTTGGAATTAGAATGAACTATATATGTATAATATGTAGTTATTATGTTATTCTGACACTTTGAAATAAAAGATGTGGTGGAATGGTAATAACCGATTATATATGGGTTAGTAAGGGTAATTATAACCCTTTGGTGAGATTTGGTGATTTTTAGAATTATATAAGAGTATTTAATGAGATATGTGTATAATATATAGTTTTAATGTTATTATCAAACTATATGTTATAAATTGGGCCAAATGACAATTATAGAATAATATTGGGTCTGTTCGGAATTTACAAAAATATAACCATAGGTTATACCATTTTATAAGTTAAAATGTTATATTTTATGAGATATATAACATGGTATAAATAATGGGGTGAATTTGTAAATAAAGGAGAGTATGGTATATGAAAAGAATATGGTTTTTAGAGGTTGGAAAATGAATCCTAGACTAAGTCTATAATGTTATAATGTTATAACAATTATTTGTTTAGATGGAATTAATAAAAGTAAGAATAATCACATTAAGTAATGTGACAAACTATAAATAAATAGGATTCATAAACCAAGGAATTTGTTAATTAAACCTTGGGAGTTGTTAAGATTCAACATAAAATGTTACATAATATTAGGATAATAATGTTAATATAAGTTGTACAATATAGTACAACTAAAGGGAAAAGGCATCTAGTAAAAGATGATAAAAATGTAACATATAATACAAGAATTTATAACTCATGGAATTACCTTGTGGTAAATATATATACACGTACCAGAAAAATGTATATAAGAATGAATATATACTTTGGTTAGAAAACCATGTATTAAAATGGGTGGTGGAAAAACAAACCTTAGGAAAAATAAATACTAAGGTGAGATGTATGATAAATGATTAAGATTATACATGCAATATAGTGACAAGCTATACAATGTACAAATGTGTATTAAATTACATGTGGTAACAAACGTTTAAAGTTAAGTATATTAATATACTCGACGTAACCACGCATGAAATATGACGTTGTTCCAAATCCCGAGTTAAACCGAAAACCCGACAAACGTTATCAGTTAGTAACGGGGAATAAACCGGGATGGATTAGTAATGGTACGGGGTACCGTAGTGTGTTGTTAGTATGAGATGCTGATGCATAGTGTGATGCATATTGATAGATTGTTAGAGACGACACGAGGAGCATCGGATCTAGCTGAATCATACTCCACCGTAATACAATCAGGGTGAACGGTATGTTATTTATGTGGCTTGATTGTCTCTGAGGATTTCCTCAGTTCAGACATTGTGTGAAAATCTGTGATAAGATTGAATGTCTGTTTGTGTGAATTAATATGCTTGAGTTGTGTATTAATGCTGCTTTATTATTACTGTCGTACGATAACAGTACCGTTCGTATATATGAACATATTATAAAACGAACTAGCGGCAATGATGCTATCTTATATGTGTAATATAAGTAACGTAAGTAAAACGTTGTAGCATCAGAATAATAAGATATATATTCTATCTGAGACTTATATACGGAGCATTGGCCTTTTAACGCCGCTCTCGTATCTAACACTGGATCCCGAGTCGACATACTCAGGATTGGACTAACGACCTTAGTCTGTTGTGTTAAGGAAAATAATAAAACGATGCGATGGTATAGAGATAAATCAAGAGGATGTGACTCTTACTGTGAACTGTGATCCATTAACGATACTAGGATACCGTGTGGTAACCGTAAGTATCAGGTAATTTCCAACGAACTACAGATTGTTCGTAGGTCGGAGACTCTACCGCTGGAGTGGCTACTGCCGTGGGTGACCCGCCATAAGAGATGGGTAACTTAGAGACACGTCGTTCTAACGAGACGTTGTCATTAGACATGACTGAACAATTATGAACGACTATATCAACTCGTACATTAGGCGAACATTATTTGGGCTTGCATGCCAAAGATGAGGGTTTATACTCGTTTATAATTCTCGTTGTTTCGCCTTGTTGTTCATTGGTTGTGCTTTGTGTTATGTGTGGTATGTTGGTGGATTTGTTTGAACGAGCTATTGTGCTCATATTGTGTGTTGTGAACTGGATGTGTCGAGTCGTTGTACTCATGTGTGGTTTATGGTGGATTGTTTGGTCGAGTGAGTCGCCGAACTCAATTATGAACTGTTAAGTGTTTGTTGGAATGGAGTCTCTGTACTCCTATAAGCGTTGTAGCGCTTTCAGTGGTTTATTACGATGCGATGTGTGAAGCCGGGGGCTTGTTAGTTATTTGAGTTTACTGCAATATATATTGTTGCTTTACAGTTTTAACATTAAAATACTTGCATGAAAATGAATTGCATGCTCTCGACCAAATAACTGAGGGTCCGAGGGGGCATGACAGTCATGTAGTAACATACTCAGCAGGGGCTGATTCCATACCACAAACAACCATTTTTGCAGGTATGCAGCTTCCGGTGTCGGCAAAGAGAGGGACGCGCTGGGTAGTTTAATTACAGTTGTTTAAATATGCACTGTTGCATTTTGATACGAACTTAGAAACGTGTATAGGATTGGGATACTTAGAATGCTCACTGCGAATGTATTTTATTGGTTTGGGAAGGATAGATCTATCTCTTGTTGTCACTGCGAGAAATTGTTTCGTATTTAAGAATATATCAGTAAGTACGTTATTACTCGTATGGGCGAGTAAGAACGGTGACACCAGTAGTTCAATTGTTGAGATTACCGCTGCGATTATAATGTTAAGTAAGATGATTAGGAGCCGATTAGAGTAGGGGTGTTACAAAAGTGGTATCAGAGCGGAGTACCGCTCTGATGACAAGAGATAATAGGACTTATACAGTGAGCATAGGTTTTGGGAATACGGGAAACGTTGTGAGGATACGTGACCTTGCGGGGTTGATGCAATGCTTAGAGCTTGCACACCATAGCCGTAGGGGCACTTCAATATTAAATGACCGAGACTACGGTATTAGACCGAGTAAAAGTCCAACCCGTCCCCTTGACTTAGGTCAGGGAGAGGTCTGGGTAACAGTACTAAGGAAGAACACGGAGCAGCGGAAGGTGGTGAAGGTCCAGCAACCCCAAGTAACGCGAAGATGGTATGAACCGCTCGCACTTGATGGGAGAGCATCCCGGGAAATTTGCAATGGTACCCCACCCGCCGCAGCCCGTATCTCGAGTACTATCTAGTGAGACAATGAAATGAGAAACACCACGGAGATAACTCTCCTGATCGGAAAGACCCGATGTGGATGCTAAGAGGATTATGTTAAATGTAGAAAATAAGACTTTGTGTTTTGATGTAATGTTTAGGACCGGGGGTCCTGGTAATGACGTAATGTCTACCATACGGGGATGAGATAAATAATAGACCGAGTTGAGGAGAAACTCCCTGTAGGACTAATGGGGCTAGCATGCTATAAGCAAAGCAACCCTGTCTTACATCCAGGAAGCACCGATGGTGCGCTTGGGGGGAAAAGAGGTAGAAACAGCGAGTAATGATTAATTATGATATATGTAACGGACGGAATGGACGACCTTATAGAAGTCTCACCCGAAGCGAGTAACTCTAAAACCATGCAACACTGAAGGTTTAAGATGGCCCGACGTGCATGAGGAGAGATCATGAGAACTGTAGAAACAAGAACTCGCTAAGTTGCTATCATGCAACGCCTCGAGAGGGGAGTAAGACCTTACTACCATGGTAAACTTGTGGGAACGAGTGCGGAGTGAGACTGTATTAATTTGAATAAGAACTTTTGACTTGTACAGGAACCCGATTAGGGAATGGCACTGCACTGACACACCGTACCGGTGGCTCAGTCTGCATGGTGCACTTGCCACTGCAAGTGCCACATTAACCAAAGCATTAAAATTCAACCTGCCTTGCGCACTTGCTACAGCAAGTGCAGCGACGGTAAACTAACCCTAAAGGACGTAGTGGTCCAGGCGGTTACCAATAAACACTAAATCTTATGTAAGTCCGTAATGCAATAAAGCAGGACACAACCTTCTTAAGGGCAGGGGTACGAAACCCTTGGGTTTGAGGTCGATAAAACCTCGGGAAGACCTAGCCGGTCTGACCATTAAACCTGAAAATAATACACCATTCAGTAGAATATTAAAAGGGGAGTAAATGAGAATAACGTTAATTAGTGCCTTCAAGCCTAACCCCAGTGCCGGTATGGACATTAAACGTCAATCATTACCGGTGGGGAGTGACGGGTCTTCAGGACCAGCATAACCATATTTAGAGAGTGCGCGACACTTGTGGTTAAACCACTACCATTGAACATTGCCAGAGGGCAAGAAGTGAGCTATACGAGTCAGGACTTAAAAAAAATTAAATTAATAGGCAGATGTGAACGTGCAATAAAGGGGCCGATGTAATGCCCGCACCACACACACCGGAGGTGTTGTTGATCCATAATGCTGCTAGACTCCCGTATGGAGGGCAGTGGATATAAACTAAAAAGTGAAAATTGCCTGATGACGGAAGATACCGTTACCTCAAAGAGGATGGAGGGAATACTAGTTGAATAAGAGTAAGGACTACAAAATATAGAGCGATGATTAGCGGAACCCACTAAGTTGTGAGTATCCAATTGTGACCTGGGGAGAAAGTATTCGAACCATTTGGGATTAAATTAAATAGAAAGACCAATAATCATTCGACTATCAGAATAAGCATTGAGCCTGAGTATCGTATGGCATAGGCCTACGAAAGGATACCCTTAGTACCACCAAAATGACCCAAAACTAGGGGAAAAAGGGTGATGAATCACAAGTACTGATTAATATCAGACTAACGGGACTGCCGTAAGATAGGGAAACACGAGGTGTCAACCTTTATCATGGAGTCCGAACTACACCATAGGGTATAACCCAATGGATTGGGTGGAGTTCTAGAACTGAAAACTCATATCTGAAGGCGTTAACAGCCTAGGAGTGAACGGGAGAGATAATAAGTAGTTACTGATCCCCACTCACAAATACCAGATGACGAGCATGTGGAAACCAGAATTAGGGCGATAAGTCGCAAACACCTATCTTAGAGAAAGTCAAGGAAATACACATTAATAAAGGAAACCATAGAACCTAATAATAGGGCCATTCTGACATTAAAGGTTAAGAATTGGCAGCATAGTTACTCAAACATAAATTACCGAGACTAAGAGTACGATAATCACCGGGTACGAACGCTACGAGTGCACTAAACGAGACATGGGACGACCGCACTCCTAGGAGCTTGTGGGCCTGACAAACTATATTAAGTTAGTTGGGTAAGTAGTAATGTATCAGTATGGTACCCCATGCATGTAAACGAGTAGTGTAAAGACCCAGGAGGTAATCAACTCTGCGTCTAAGTCAGCGAATGGAACCCTGACTAGGTAAACCATGTAACGACGAGAGAGATCTCAGTCAAACTAGCAAGGTTAGGAAAAATCAAGAATAGCTTAATAATAAAGTGACATAAGGTCGCAACTCCACAGTGGAGGAGTCAGAACATAAGTTTTACGGATTTTAGTAAACGAGGAAACTAAGGCCAATTTAATGGTAATGGCAAGTCGAACCCATGAATGAGAAGAGGAATTGTGGTATCTAAGGAAGTTATATTAGAGAAACCTTTGTGATAATAGATGCTACCCAAAAAGGGGGCACAGAGAGAGTTATACCACGCGCTGAGGGCGCTGCGATGATGTCGCATTAAATAATAATAACCACATGCTCAAGCCATAAAAAAAACCGTTAGTATGTTAGTACCAATTAGGATTGAACAGAAAATAAATACCAAGCTAAAACCCACAGTCGTATTGTATGTTTACAACAGACGAAGGGCAAAAGCGAGCATTACAAGAGATACTCTAAGCTGGAGATTAGGTATTCCATGCAAACCGCAACGGCGGATAACCGTCCAATCGACTGGTACATGGTGCGCAGCAAAGCGACCATTATAATAACTGTCAACCGAATTATATTAGAGAAAAGTAGAAAGTCGAGGATCAAATAAACCAATGGATTTCCCTAATGGAGTGTAGGAATGAACCATATGTGTGGACAATAAATACCAACACGCGAGGGATACGAGCTCACACCAATAAAAGAAGACCTACATGGTACCTAGGGAACGAACTCATCCCGGTTAGAAATAACTTGGAGTCATGAGGCGCCAGTTAAATGCGCATATCAGACTCGTCTTAATATTTTAGAGACAACTATTGCAAGCACTAGGTGCTAGAGCATAGCTCGACAACCCTTATACCGAAGGTTAGTTCGGTAGGGTGGCATGAACTCATGGGAATATACCATGAGCATGTATAGAATTCAGAAGGGCTGAATAGAATGGCTAGTTGAAATAATAAGCGTGTGCGACTAACGATACTCCATAATTATGGAAGACCGTGTAGAAAACACCGTCACATGGAGTTGAAACCGACATGAAATTACCACCTAAAAAGGGTAAACTAACCATATAGTAGTTGGGCAGACTGCTTGCGGAGCGAGTGGGCCCATATTGCTTAGGTTTGACGTACCTAGCGGGTTTGGGGAAACAATTGATATGTTTACACCTCCCGACCAAACCGTATATGAATATACATACACCTAACCGAAACAGGCGGTATAACCTGAGGGGCTAAAGCCCGACCCTATGAAAAAGGAGTGAAATATGTAGCACATTAGTGCACGAATAATTCAACTGGAATGGAACATCTTGAACTTATTACTTCACGATGATATATTCGTAGATTACGTGGGCGTAATCACTTTTAAGGGGGGTAGAGCGATTTCGCACACCTAAAATATACCGTACGTAGGGGTACGTAGCACATGGTACACATGCTGCAAACTATTATTGTACGTAGAGTACAAGTGTTATGATTGTGTTATATTACTTGAGCTAATATTATGATGTATTATGTGTATGAATATATATATTTTAGTTCGCATTAGTTGTGGTGAATAGAAAAGGGAGAACAAATAGAATGTTCTTATCCTATTTCCGATTATTATGCAAACATTGCGAACATTAAAACACATAAACGCCTAACTTGTTAGCTCCAGTTGAGAGTTCAAGTATGTCTATCTGGTAGCTTCTATGGGAGATGTCAAATGGAAGGAGTAGAAAGCTCCATACTATATGATTTGTGACTCGGTATGAAACCGATTGTTGGAATGCGATGAGTGAGTCGGCATGAGACCGATGTGTAACCTAGTGGAGGTAAAACCTCTAGGAATTGTACGAATAATTATAAGTTGAAAGAACTTGGTATATGGTTAGGATACATGATCCTAGATGCCAATGACTAGATTAATTACACTAGTTGACTTGTGTATCTATGAACACAAGGTGGCAAATATCAAGAGGAAACAAGATTAGAAATGGATAAAACAATTAATTGATTGAAATTGACGTGGGAAGTTGAACTTGATCCTGGTCCGATCAAGCGATACCGAACACAAATTGAGGTAAGAGATAGCTCAACACTGACGCTGACCACGTCGGGGTTGAATGACTCTCGAAACTTCCTACAAGTGGACACAGATATGAATAGAAATTGGAAGTTAGGGCGTCACTCGAAGAGCCGTGGACCGTGGAGTCCTTCGTCATTAGACCGGTGTGTCTGCGAGTGACATCACCCAGAGAGCCGTGGACCGCAGAGTCCTTTGTCATTAGACCGGTGTGTCTGTGGGTGACTAAGGAAATAAGGTGATACTGTCCGAGGAGCCGTGGACCGCAGTGTCCTTCGTTATTAAACCGGTGTGTCCGCGGGTGGTAGACGTTGTTTGGGTTGGGGATCGTCAAGTCCTGGTCTTTAAGACTGCTTCCCTGTGATTTGTCAACGTTAACTATATGTGCACACATACATGTGGAGATGTGTGAGTATCCTCGCGAGATACTAACATGTAGATAGGGATGCGTGGAGTATCCCTTGCAAACACCTTTGAGTACTTTATGAGATTTGCACCTTGTCTAGTGCTGTGTACTGAGATTTGCACCTTGTCTAGTGCTGTGTATATGAGATTTGCACCTTGTCTAGTGCTGTGTATTATGAGATTTGCACCTTGTTTAGTGCTGTTTATGAATGAATGTATCATGATTATTGACTATATGGAATGAGATGGATGCTGTATCAAATGTGATACATATAGACTAGGTCTGAATGTAGTGGAATGTACTCCCTAGTGATGATCTGTCTGTGGTTACTTAGTGGAACTTGATTCCTTAGGTGAACTGTAGATGATTAAGGACTTCGGGACGAAGCCTTTTTAAGGGGGGTAGACTGAAATACCCCTAACCTTTAAAACTTAATTAAATGACCTACTAATGATCTAAGATGGTTAATAAACATCTAAATATTATTGGGGAACAATCTAAAAGATCTCAACAAGGCAAAACACGCCTTAAGATCGGTAAAGCCAAAAATGTGCTTTAAGACACCATAAAGATTGTATGACCTCAAATAGGATCCAAAGTGGATTCCTAAGTATTATAATGAAGTAAGGAACACAACAAAACTATTATCAAAGAAAGCTAAGCTCAGAAGCACCTTGCAACACAAAATTTGCACTAAAATACCTTAAAGCACGTTTTTGTGAGATTGCCTTCTAAATTGGGTTTTAATGGGCTTAATTTTATAATTACCTTTAAATATGATATTTTATCATATTATATCATATTAGGAATTTAATTCCAGAAATTTACAATTTTTACAAATTTAATATTAAAATATTAATAAAACCCTAAAGTGGGGCCCGTTCGAGTCAATATTGACCAAGTATGGTCAATGGTCAATTAATTGACCCAATTGACCAAGGAATTCGACAGGCAAGGAGGAGAGGAGACAGCTCACAATCATTGTTAGACAAATTAGCTACCTAATACCAAATTTGCAATAGTAAAAGTACTTTTATTACTTTTCCATTTCAATTAAGCCTTTCCAATCATTCTTCTTCACTCACCTTGCTTCCCAGCCGATTCCAGCAGCCCCCCACCTCTCTTTGCTCTCCATTTTCGTTGTGGTAACACAGCCAAACTCAGAGGAGAACAGCAATCACCATTGGTAAGCTTATTAAGCTCTTAAATGTTCATTTTCTTCACAATTTCTTCCTCTTTCCATGGAGCAAAGATCAACCACTTCCATCAATGTTCTTAGGTTGTTATGGAGTTTAAATGAGGGTGTATCTCGGCATTAACAAGGGAAGAAGGTGGAGAAAGCTAATCTTGTTCTTAAGTATAAAAATGTGCTCTAAGGCACATATCTTTGATTCCCTTCAAATTCGGTGTGAAAACTTTGTTTCTAAGATTATAATCTTCATTTTAACATACTTATCCAGTTGGTACTTCAAGAGCTTCGAAGTATAACAGATCCAAGCCAAAACACCATTTTAGGCATTTTGAACAGGTAAAGATTGGCTACCTTCTAATCTGAGTTATACCAGTTTAAAGCTTGGTTTTAGTAGCTCTTTTAACACTCTTTTCCTACTGTAAATACAGGCCGAGATTAACCTTGTATACCTTGGTGTTCTAAGGTAAATTTTACCTTGAAAATTGACATAAAAACACTTCTTATGGTTAGATCTTGCTTGGAGACTAATCATGCCTTAATTGCTGTTTGAAAACATGTAAACTTAGCTGTGGAAAATATATCTCCATACAGCCGTGGCCAACAAGGCATATACTAGGCAAAACAAGGTATAAATCACTTAAACCTTCACTTTGTATATTAATATGTGCTTATACATATTTATAAAAATTGTGCCGTGAGTGAACAAAGTATTAAGGTCTTATTTTGACCTTAGGTGATTAAGGAATGGTTTAGTAAATTTTATAACAAATTAATTAGCATAATTGTCAAATTAAGACATTATGTGGAAAATTGGTAAATAAAGAAAACATATGTGTAAGGGCCGAGAGTTAAGGCTTTTATGGACATTTATGTGTATTTATTTTATAAGCCAATGTTTGTAATAAGGCCATGTACTTTAGGCCATTTTATTTATGCATTTATAAGGCTTTTAATTAAGTTTAGATGCTAAATATGCATTACCGCATATTATTGGGGTTATAGTGTAATTAATTAAAATTTGGGAGCTATAAAAAGGATATAGTGAAAATTGGAGATTAAAGGAGTATATAAAAAATTATAAGATTAATAAAGTTTTGGGGTTAAATGGTAACTTATGAAGTTATGGGTGTAAACCGTAATATATAGAAATTAATGGTCAAGGAAATATTAAGGTGGTCAACCTTGACCATATGGTAGGTTTTGACCATTTTTATAACAAGTTATGAATTTAATTTTAACAATTTATAATATATGTGGTGAATATGTTATTACGAAAATAAAGGGTGTAAAATGGTATTATAAACACCCATGGGCTATTAGGAATTTATTGAGTTGATTTTGGAATTAGAATGAACTATATATGTATAATAGTAGTATTATGTCATTATGACACTTTGAAATAAAAGATGTGGTGGAATGGTAATAACCGATTATATATGGGTTAGTAAGGGTAATTATAACCCTTTGGTGAGATTTGGTGATTTTTAGAATTATATAAGAGTATTAATGAGATATGTGTATAACATATAGTTTTAATGTTATATCAAACTATATGTTATAAATTGGGCCAAATGACAATTATAGAAATATTGGGTCTGTTCGGAATTTACAAAAATATAACCATAGGTATACCATTTTATAAGTTAAATGTTATATTTATGAGATATATAACATGGTATAAATAATGGGGTGAATTTGTAAATAAAGGAGAGTATGGTATATGAAAGAATATGGTTTTAGAGGTTGGAAAATGAATCCTGACTAAGTCTATAATGTTATAAATGTTATAACAATTATTTGTTTAGATGGAATTAATAAAATTAAGAATAATCACATTAAGTAATGTGACAAACTATAAATAAATAGGATTCATAAACCAAGGAATTTGTTAATTAAACCTTGGGAGTTGTTAAGATACAACATAAATGTTACATAATATTAGGATAATAATGTTAATATAAGTTGTACAATATAGTACAACTAAAGGGAAAAGGCATCTAGTAAAAGATGATAAAAATGTAACATATAATACAAGAATTATAACTCATGGAATTACCTTGTGGTAAATATATATACACGTACCAGAAAAATGTATATAGAAGAATATATACTTTTTGGTTAGAAAACCATGTATTAAAATGGGTGGTGGAAAAACAAACCTTAGGAAAAATAAATACTAAGTGAGATGTATGATAAATGATTAAGATTATACATGCAATATAGTGACAAGCTATACAATGTACAAATGTGTATTAAATTACATGGGTAAAAACGTTTAAAGTTAAGTATATTAATATACTCGACGTAAACACGCATGAAATAGACGTTGTTCCAAATCCCGAGTCGTTAAACCGAAAACCCGACAAACGTTATCAGTTAGTAACAGGAATAAACCGGGATGGATTAGTAATGGTACGGGGTACCGTAGTGTGTGTTAGTATGAGATGCTGATGCATAGTGTGATGCATATTGATAGATTGTTAGAGACGACACGAGGAGCATCGGATCTAGCTGAATCATACTCCACCGTAATACAATCAGGTGAACGGTATGTTATTTATGTGGCTTGATTGTCTCTGAGGATTCCCTCAGTTCAGACATTGTGTGAAAATCTGTGATAAGATTGAATGTCTGGTTGTGTGAATTAATATGCTTGAGTTGTGTATAATGCTGCTTTATTATTACTGTCGTACGATAACAGTACCGTTCGTATATATGAACATATTATAAAACGAACTAGCGACAATGATGCTATCTTATATGTGTATATAAGTAACGTAAGTAAACGTTGTAGCATCAGAATAAAAGATATATAGTCTCTGAGTCTTATATACGGAGCATTGGCCTTTTTAACGCCGCTCTCGTATCTAACACTGGATCCCGAGTCGACCTACTCAGGATTGGACTAACGACCTTAGTCTGTTGTGTTAAGGAAAATAATAAAACGATGCGATGGTATAGAGATAACCTTATCAAGAGGATGTGACTCTTACTGTGAACTGTGATCCATTAACGATACTAGGATACCGTGTGGTAACCGTAAGTATCAGGTAATTTCCAATGAACTACAGATTGTTCGTAGGTCGGAGACTCTACCGCTGGAGTGGCTACTGCCGTGGGTGACCCGCCATAAGAGATGGGTAACTTAGAGACACGTCGTTCTAACGAGACGTTGTCATTAGACATGACTGAACAATTATGAACGACTATATCAACTCGTACATTAGGCGAACATTATTTGGGCTTGCATGCCAAAGATGAGGGTTTATACTCGTTTATAATTCTCGTTGTTTCGCCTTGTTGTTCATTGGTTGTGCTTTGTGGTTATGTGTGGTATGTTGGTGGATTTGTTTGACGAGCTATTGTGCTCATATTGTGTGTTGTGAACTGGATGTGTCGAGTCGTTGTACTCATGTGTGGTTTATGGTGGATTGTTTGGTCGAGTGAGTCGCCGAACTCAATTATGAACTGTTAAGTGTTTGTGGAATGGAGTCTCTGTACTCCTATAAGCGTTGTAGCGCTTTCAGTGGTTTATTACGATGCGATGTGTGAAGCGGGGGCTTGTTAGTTATTTGAGTTTACTGCAATATATATTGTTGCTTTACAGTTTTAACATTAAGATACTTGCATGAAAATGAATTGCATGCTCTCGACCAAATAACTGAGGGTCCGAGGGGGCATGACAGTCATGTAGTAACATACTCAGCAGGGGCTGATTCCATACCACAAACAACCATTTTTGCAGGTATGCAGCTTCCGGTGTCGGCAAAGAGAGGGACGCGCTGGGTAGTTTAATTACAGTTGTTTAAATATGCACTGTTGCATTTTGATACGAACTTAGAAACGTGTATAGGATTGGGATACTTAGAATGCTCATGCGAATGTATTTTATATTGGTTTGGGAAGGATAGATCTATCTCTTGTTGTCACTGCGAGAAATTGTTTCGTATTTAAGAATATATCAGTAAGTACGTATTACTCGTATGGGCGAGTAGAACGGTGACACCAGTAGTTCAATTGTTGAGATTACCGCTGCGATTTAATGTTAAGTAAGATGATTAGGAGCCGATTAGAGTAGGGGTGTTACGTGGTGTTTTAGTCGGTTTGTATATTTTGGATAAGCATTGTAAATTGGTAAGGTCGGTATTTTCTAATGATCAGACCGTGGCAAGGTCCCGGTGTTTGTTATTTCCGCTGCGACGTTTGTGACTAAGTTGTTAAGTTTTGCGATAACCGCGATTGGCTTTGGACGGGGTGTTACAAAAGTGGTATCAGAGCGTAGTTACGCTCTGATCAAGGAATACCGGACATAAATAACACCGAGTTAGGTTATGAGTTAAGATATAAGTAATGGGTTAAGGGTGTGAGAAGTTAGTGTGAGTAGAGTCAGATGACCATTATTAAGTGTGGATCGTCTTTACCGTCTACGGACGTTATAAATTCGTTAACCGAAACAGTGGTGGATACGAATCTAATGTGAGTTGTGATTGTTCAGATGTCAGGAAGGAGAGGCCGAGGCCGTGGTAGAGGCGACGATGCTTCGGAGATACCGGGAGGGCAGACGATCACAGAGATCGTAGCTGCCGCATTAGGGCACATGGGCTATCAGCCTGGTGTTGGTGCACCACCTCCACCGCCACAGCCCCGGGAACCGAATTGGGTGAAGAGCCTTGCAGACCTTCGACCCGCACATTTTAAGGGGGAGACTGATCCCGCCAAGCTTGAGGCGTACATCTCCGAGCTGGAGACCGCCTTTGAGACCCTTGACGTCCCTGCTGGGATCAAGGTGCGTCTAGCTGCATTCTATCTAAAGGGGCAGCAGGCGATTGGTGGAAGCTGGTAAGGGCCGAGCATGTGGCCAATCCAGACTTCGGCTGGGACCAGTACACAGCACTGCTACGAGCAAAGTACTATCCCGCCCATATCCAGATGAAGAAGCGCTTACAGTTGGATGCGCTTAAGCAGACGGACAAGATGACGGTAGACGAGTATTACTCAGAGTTTACCGCCTTGCTTCGTCTTCTACCAGGTCTTGGATACTCAGACCAGATACTGGTGGACCGCTTCTATGGCGGGCTTAGCCATCGACTCCGCTACGGCATGGGGCCGACGAGCTATACTACCTTGCAGGTAATAAGAATGAATAAGATATAATTAAGTGAATAAGATTTAGCTTGTGAGAAATAAGAGGAACTAATACTTTGGAAAGCAGGAGTGCTATCATGCCACTGCTAAGGTTGAGATAACTGTCCAGTTGAGGGACGAGGAAAATGCTAAGAGAAAGAGTGCCGGTAAGAGCACGGAGAACCAAGGGCAAGGTGGGTACAAGAAACAGAAGTACCAGCCTCAAGCCCAGAAAAGTCAGAACAAAAAGGGAAGGAGGAAAAAGAGAATGCTCCAGAAGAGCCACTGAAGTTGACATATGCATATGCGGCTAAGCCCCTGCGCTCGAGGGCGCCAAAGGGTAAAGAAGTTAAAATTGAGTGAGTTAAGAGACAATTAACAACCGTTTAAGATATGAGTACTAATATTGTGAATGTTCAGGATCTGAGACTGATAAGGGAGCCGGTGGTGGCTACCAGCGACGTTACATCTGTCAGTGGTGTCACAAGGACCACCCCGGGCTTGATTGTAAGGGGAACAAGGTGGAGTGCAACTATTATGGGGTATACGGGCACCGAGCATACGAGTGCTTCCGGAACCCCGCTAGCAGAGCCTTTAGGCCCGAGATGAAGGGCAAGGGCAAGACCGATCAGGGAGCTGGATCTGACGGTCAGAGAAGGGTGCAGCAAGCTGCAGATAAGAACCCACGGGTAGCCCAGAAGTCGGGACCCACACTACACATGGTGGACCGGGACGATGAGCCTGAACCCTCATCGAGACCAGGTACTGCTAAACCGTTAAGTGATATAATTACCTGCTTACCGCATTATCATGCATGTTTGGTGAATAATTGAGTTAAGTGAGAATAAGGTAAGATTAGAACTTAAGTGAGATATGACCTATTACCACCTTAGGAAACTTCAACATTTGTTATCCAATGCCTTCAACACCTAACTCGGAGTACACCGACATCGAAACCCGAGACTTTCCAACCGAACAATGTCAGGTTATCTGCCCAGGTATGATTCTATTAAGGGGATACCTGACACCAGCAGCACAAATAGCCATCATCAGGAAATGCAGTCAACTAGGAGTGGGACCGGGAGGTTTCTATACACCGGAGTACCCAGGAGGAGCAAGAATGAAGTTAAAAATGATGAGCTTAGGCAAAGATTGGAATCCTTACGCCAGGACGTACCAAACCACGAGGATACGAGATGGAGTCTCACCACCGGGAATACCCGAAGAGTTCCATCAGGTTATTACACAAGTCGTGGAAATCGCTCAGCAGTTGGAAGCTGTCCCGATTCCAGACATACAAGCGGACATCTGTATTGTAAACTTCTATGAGAAAGATGGGCGACTTGGACTACATCAAGATAAGGACGAGACAACGAAGTCCCTCAAAAGGGGGATACCCGTAGTGTCTTGGTCCACTGGGGATGACGCTGAATTCTTGTACGGCGAGCAGAAGCGTGCGGACCGTGCTAATAAGTTAATACTTAAGTCAGGGGATTTTAGTTATGAGAGGAAAATCAAGGATGTTATACCACGGGATTAAGAGAATCAAGCTGAATACAACACCATCAGCAGTAATCTATGCGACACATATGAGACCAGGGAGATTGAACCTAACCTTTAGACAATATTAGCCATGTAACATATTAAGTATGAAGTAGGGATTGAGATGTAAGGAAGAAGCACATGTTGTAAACAGGATGGTTATGAATAAAATAACAGTGTTGTTCATATTAATTGTTACGACTCTTGTTATACCATCAATACTCATGAAGCTTGTGAACACAATTAGGTTATGGACTCGGTACGGAAGGTGCGCTAAGCATACTTACAGAGGCACAGGCCGACGCCAGCGGTACTATCCTCACCGGCACCTTTCCGATTAATGGGATTGAGGCATCTGTTCTCTTCAACTCAGGGGCCTCGCATACCATTGTCTCGGCATCTTTTGCAAGAAGGTTGGGGCTAGACGCCGATGAGCTACCCGACTTCACGGTTACGCTCCTGTCTAAGGAGAAGGTTCGTTGCACTCGCTACTACCGAGGAGCCATTGTCAGAATTAAGGGGGAAGATTTTCCAGTCAGTTGTATTGAGTTTAAGGAGTTGGGATTTGATGTGATTTTGGGATGAATTGGTTGGAGCGGCACAAGGGTCGTATCCTCTGCGCCGAGCATAGACTGCTGCTCAGGAGTCCATCTGGGGTAACAATATCATACCGCCAGAGGCCCAGAGAGCCTTCGACTAAAATCATCACCGCTATGGCAATGTATAAGGAATTGAGGAAGAAGGAAGAAGTATATCTCTGCTATGTCCAGGACATAGAGAGGGACCCCGAGTTCGACCCCGACTTACGGTAGTGTCGGAGTTCCCCGATCTGTTTCCATGGGAACTACCCGGCATGCCACCCACTCGGGAGGTAGAGTTCACCATCGAGCTGCTACCTGGTACCGGACCGATAGCCAAGGCACCATACCGTATGGCTCCGGCAGAAATGAATGAGTTAAAGGATCAGTTGAAAGACTTGTTAGATAAGGGATTTATCAGACCAAGTGTATCACCATGGGGAGCGCCAGTTCTCTTCGTGAAGAAGAAGGATGGTAGTCTCCGCCTCTGCATCGACTACAGAGAGTTGAATGTAGTGACAGTGAAGAATAAGTACCCACTACCCCGCATTGATGATCTGTTCGATCAGTTGAAGGGGGCATCTGTGTTTTCCAAGAGATTGATGTTCAGATGTCAGGGTATCACCAGATAGCCATTAAGGAGGGAGATATTGAGAAGACGGCATTCTGGACACGATATGGCCACTATGAGTTCACAGTGATGCCGTTTGGTTTGTCGAACGCACCGGCGAAATTTATGGATCTGATGAACCGCTTGTTCCAGGAGCAACTGGACAAGTCGGTTGTGGTGTTCATCGACGACATATTGATATATTCGAAATCGAAGGTTGAACATGAGGAACATCTGAGGAGGGTATTAGAGATACTGAGGGAGAACCAGCTATATGCTAAGTTCTCCAAATGTGAGTTTTGGCTTGACCAGGTTTCTTTCCTAGGTCATGTCATTTCGGATGCTGGGATCTCAGTGGATCCATCAAAGATTGATGCCGTGCATACTTGGCCAAGACCGAAGACTGTTACCGACATCCGGAGCTTTCTCGGTCTGGCAGGTTACTACCGGAGGTTTGTTAAGGATTTCAGCAAGGTCGCGAAGCCGATGACCAGTCTGATGAAGAAGGATGCACCGTTCGTGTGGACGGCTGATTGTGAGAGTTCGTTTCAGAGTTTGAAGGACTCATTGACCACTGCACCGGTTCTGACTATTCCAGACGGTAGAGGGCTTTGAGGTTTACTGTGATGCATCCGGCAGAGGGCTGGGTTGCGTGCTCATGCAACATGGCAAGGTGGTGGCATATGCCTCACGCCAGTTGAAGAAACATGAGGAGAACTACCCCACACATGATTTAGAGCTGGGAGCTGTAGTCTTCGCTTTGAAGATATGGCGCCACTACTTATACGGGGTTAGTGTGACGATCTACACCGATCACAAGAGCTTGAAATATATATTCACTCAGAAGGAGTTAAATCTCAGACAGAGGAGATGGTTAGAATTTCTGAAAGACTATGACATTGACCTCCAATACAAGAAGGGAAGGCCAATGTTGTAGCGGACGCCCTGAGTCAGCACGAGCACATTCACTCCATTCACTAGTTTCTTTCTCCAGCTTGGTTGATGAGGTGCGAGAGGCTCAGAGGACAGATGAGTACATGAGGGAGGTCAGACAGAAGCTGACAGATGGTACCTTTGAAAGTCAGAAATATGACTTCAGACTTCACGACGATGATCTGATCAGACTTAAGGGCCGGTTATGCATACCACGGGGCAACAAGGATCTGAAAGACCGTATACTTAGAGAATCACACTGTTCTTCAGTTTCCATCCATCCGGGAGCCTCTAAGATGTATAAAGACATGAAGAGATACTTGGTGGTCGGGGATGAAGACAGATGTTACCGAGTTCGTCTTGAGGTGTCTCACATGCCAGAAGGTGAAATTTGAGCACCAACGACCGGGCGGAATGGTACAGTCGATGCCAGTTCCGGAGTGGAAGTTTCATGATATCTCCATGGACTTCGTAGTTGGACTTCACCTGCTAGGGGAGGTCTCAACATGATATGGGTGGTGGTGGATCGCCTTACCAAAGTAGCCCGATTCATACCGATGAAGGATACTTGGAAGGTGACAAATTAGCTGAGTTGTTTGAAAAGGAAATTATGAGACATCACGGGATACCGAAGACCATAGTGGAGAGATCAGATAGGAGAGAGCCGTTAGGTACAGAACTGAAATTGAGTACCGCGTTCCATCCTCAGACAGATGGTCAGACTGAGCGTACGATTCAGACACTCGAGGACATGCTGAGGGCATGTGCCTTAGACTTCCAGGGCAGTTGGATTGACAAATTACATCTGATTGAGTTTTCATACAACAACAGCTATCACGCTTCGATCAAGATGGCACCTTTTCAAGCGTTGTACGGTAGACCATGTCGTACACCGCTCTGCTGGGATGAGTCGAGTGAGACGGTCATTATAGGACCAGAATATTTAGAACAAGTTAAGGCTGAAGTTCAGCAAATCAGAGAGAACATGAAAGCTGCTCAAGATAGGCAGAAGTCGTATGCTGATGTTCGACGACGTGACCTGGAGTTCGCAGTGGGCGACCGGGTATTTCTGGGGGTATCACCGATGAAGGGTGTGTTTAGATTTGGGAAGAAGGGCAAGCTGAGCCCTAAATTTGTTGGTCCTTATGAGATTACGGAGCGGGTGGGCCCGGTTGCTTACAGGTTGAATTTACCTGCTGAGCTGGGTAAAGTGCATGATGTTTTTCACGTTTCACAGCTAAAGAAATACATGCACCACCCCTCCCATGTGTTAGAACCTGAGAGGTTGACATTAGAACCGAATATGAGATCAGTGGAGGTTCCTCAGAGAATCTTGGATAGTAAGACTAGGGACACTCGCCATAAGTCAGTGCGATTGGTGAAGGTTCTCTGGTCTAACCAGGATGTCGAAGAGGCCACGTGGGAATTAGAAGATAAGATGAGATCGAAGTACCCTTCGTTATTTACTGACTAGATCGTCTGTATAGGGTACGGGGCGTACCCCTTTTAAGGGGGGTAGAGCTTCCTTGCTTTTGAGTTAGGAAACAAACATGTTTGTCGTTTGTTTGGTGTGTGTAAGATATGGTTGTGTAAATTATTACACTTTGGTGGTAAGTTTGAGATATGTATAATACTTATGTATTGTATTTGTGGAAGACCTTTGAGTCTTGAGATGTGTGAAGGAGAATATAAGATGTGGTGTTAAGATTGAGAAATTGAGTACCGTGAATGATTAAGTACACGTGTGAACTTTAGGGACAAAGTTCTTTTAAGGGGGGCAGATTGAAATACCCCAAACTTAGATACGGTGTTTAATTGATAAGCTAAGATTAAGAAGGCTAAATAATGCCTTAGAAACATTAAGAAACATTTTTAATCAAAGAAAACATAAGGAAACACCAAAAGAACAGTTTAAGCAAAAACGTGCTCTAAGCTTGGAGAGACTTGGGTGAGCACCCAAATATCATTCTAAGACCTTAGTAATATCCTAATGGTCATTTTAAGGCAATTAATAAAGAAAACCAAGCTCAAAAACAAGTTAAAACACAAATTGTGCTTTAAGGACTCTTAAAGCACATTTTTGAAAAATTGTCTTAGAAAGGGGTTTTAAGTGGCTAAATGCCCATGATTACTCCTTAATTAACTTGTGTAATATTTAATATCACATTAGGAAGTCTAAATCAATGGGAAATCAAAATTTTCACAATTATGTGCACTAATTTGTGAATAGTGCTCAAATTGGACTAGTTTAGCATAAGTCAATATAAGCTAATTAATTGGTCAACCAAGACCATAAATATCTTGTTTATTAAGGGGGTGGCCGGTTTTGATTTGGGAGTCACCACATGACTCACAATTAAAGAAAAAAAGAGAAGAGATAAGGCAAATAGTACTATTTACCTTTTAAACAAAAACTTGCTTTTAGCTTCTCTCTCTCCTCCTTTCTTCATTCTTCATCTTCTCCACCGGTTTTGTGCTGCTCCTCTCTTCTTCTTTTACGTGAAGAACAACCCATGCCAAGCTCCATCTTCCTTTGATCACTACTTGCTCATTTTAGCTCCAAAACCAAAACAAAATACATATTCTTCTAGTTAGCTCAAGCTCTTTCTTCCTATCTTTCCAAAACTTCAAGAGCTCCATTTTGGTGCCAAGCCAAACCGCCATTAGAGGAGGAAACTCAAGCTTGGAGAGTTTATTGGCTTCTCCATTCTCTTAAGGTAAAGAATATGTAAGAAAATCTAGGTTTCCATCACCTTCTCCATCCAACCGAAAATCTATACTCATGGGGCTTCCTTTTTATGCCTTGTTCTAGCTTGTTTTCTATTCTCCAAAGGATAGAGGAGGTCCTTCTTGATTCATATCCAAGCTTGTCTTGAGAATCCAAGGTAAAACATTCAATTTAATACCTTAAAACACATTTTTAAACTAGGTTTTATTCCTTAAGGTTAGTGTGTTGTTTGTTAGTACTCATGGGAGTCATTGGATATTGGTTAGAACATTAGCAAGGAGAACTTGATTAGTGATCGAGATTGTTCAAGAAAATCTAAGGAGAAAAGTTTGTGGAGCTTTGTGAAAGAACAAGGTAAATTGCTTACCTTAAGATGTTTTAATGCATTAAGGGATGGGATATGGATAGGTAACAAGTTAGCTTAGAGTTTACAATGAAAAGGGATATAAAACTTAGGAGAAAGAATACTATTATATTGAGAACTTGTGACTAAAGAGCTAATGAGAAAAGAGGTAGTTAACAATGTTGAAATGAATTACAAGAAGCATTTTATTTCAATGGGAGCCTTGTTGTGTGTATTCGCAGGTCAAAGACAAATATATGTGGAAATTCAGTGGTTAAGATTATTGTCATTTAAGGGCCTAAGTGCCAAGCATTTTAAGTTATTGCACTATATGATGATGTGGTGTAGTTTTGGTGTAAATTGAGTGTTAAGAATGTGTGGAAAGAATTTGGGTGATAAAGGTTGTTAAATGGTGAAAACCTAAGTGTTTGGGTGTAGGAATATGCTAGAGAAACCATGCCAAAATTGGGTGAAGAAACATGATGCTTAAGATATTCTAAGGAGATTTTATGACTAAGGAAGTACTAGGAATTTTAGGAGTTGTTTTGGTTAAAAGAAATGAGTCTAAGATGTTCTAGTGAACTAGGATGACTTAGGTATGTCCATGAGAAACTAGGGGTTACAATGGTGAATTTTAGGCACCAAGACCTTGATAAAAAGAGTTAGGAAACTTGTACAAGTTTGATGGAATAAAGTGTGAAACTTGGAAATGGTTAGGTGGGAACTAGAGTTTAGAATCTAAGGAGGGTTGATAAATGCAATAAGTGTGGGAAGTGGTGTACATGGTGTGGTCAAGTTCTTAAGGAGGGAGCATTTGGTTAGTGGAAATTCTAGGTGAATTGCATACTAGAAATGTAGAAAAAATAAGTGCTAAGTGTTGGGAGAGTGGTTATAAGAATTGAGTAAATGATTGAGAAGATCTTTGGAAGTTGTTTTAATGGGCCTGATGGATGTTACGAGGTGGGTTTAATGTGCCAAGATGGTGTTAGACCTATTAGGACACTTGTGGAAGAGTTTGGAGTTGAAAGAACAATTTAAGAGAAAAGTCTGTAGAGGACCGACCCAGGGTCCGACCCAGTTCTGGGTCGGTCGAACCATGTTAAGCCAGCCAGAACGTCTCTGGACTGGACCGACCCAGAGGGGTTGGGGTCGGTCGGGAAAAATTCAACGTAGAAGGTTGGCTCTGGGATGGACCGACCCAGAGGGTTTGGGTTGGTCGGTTTAGTTTTGGGTCGGACGGATGGTTTTCAAAAGACGGAAAAATTTCTGAGATGGACCAACCCATAAGGTTGGGTCGGTTGTGGGTCGGTCTAAGAGAATTGTTCGAACCAAAAAAATTACTGGGACGGACCGACCCAGGGGTTGGGTCGGTCGGTGGGGTCGGTCGACCCTTAACACTTAAAAAAAGAGAGAAATTTTAAGAATGCTTAAAGGTATTAATGGTACACCATTAAGAGGGCAATGAGGATTAGGAACCTCAAAACCTAGGGGATTAAGTAAGGAAACGACTTTAATGTCTAAAGCTAAGATTGTAAGGTTAAGTTAAAACTAAAGAAGTGTCAGATGGGGATCATTAAGGGTTAAATAAGTTAAATAAGTTAAGTAATGCGTAGATAATTATAATCTAAGTTGGATGAATTTTAGGACTTGAAAGTTTGGAACCCGGAGGAGAATTAAACAACGGGACAATCGACGGTGAACGGTACAGTCTTTCTTGTGACCTGCTTGCTAACGAGGTGTCCCTCGGCTTGTGTGCTATTTGTTTATGTGTGCCGACTAAACAAGAATAAAGCATGCAACCGGTTTTATTGTACTTATTGTGTGTGTATTGATTTACACTAACACATGAGACTTGAGGTAGTTACTAACAAGGTTAGTACGATTTGGATTAAGATGAGGTGTTGCTTTGGTGAACAATTGGTTAATACCCGAGAAGGTTTAACTGATACTTGGTTTGTAAGATTACCACTAACTGAAACTTAAGGGGGGGAGTGAGGAAACCCGGGACTGACTCCGGTCATGCATGCTAAGGAAAGGGGGTCGGCATCTGAATCAGATCCGTCCTCCACTTAAGGACTTGTCTTCGGACTTGTTGCCTAGGGTCGGTTGCCGGCTCAGCTACACTGGACTCCCGTCCAAGGTAGGTGGCATTAAGATGGTGCGGTAGGATCACCTAAATCCTAAGTTTAAGTTAAGCTACAACCATTTCCATTCTAGGAACGGTTTGTATACTGAGGTTAAGATAAGGTTAAGACTGAGGTAAGTTAAGGAGAACTGAGGATAAGAGGAATCAGATCTGGAGGAGGTTATTACTAACCCACCTGTTAAGGGAACGCTTGAATCGTTCATTTGTGTGTGAACTATGTATGTTCATTTGTGGTTAGTTGATTTATTGCACTTCATATTATGTTTGTGTATCTAATCAATTTCCATGCTATCGACAATTAGTCGTCGTAGCCCTGTTAGCTTGGGGGCCTTGAGAGGGCGTACCAGCATTCGTGCTGACCCCCTTTGGGGGCTGTTTTTACACTTGCAGGTAAGCGGCCCATGAAGTCATACCCCCAGAGTAGGAGCGGTTAGACATAGGATGGGTTATTTATTTTTGAGCACGGGTTGCGCATGTGTGCCCGTCTGTTTATATTTAAACTGATGTAAGTTTATGTTCATGATTTAGAAACTTAAACTCGGTTGGTTGGTGGCGTTTTAGTCGGTTTGTATATTTTGGATAAGCATTGTAAATTGGTAAGATCGGTATTTTCTAATGATCAGACCGTGGCAAGGTCCCGGTGTTTGTTATTTCCGCTGCGACGTTTGTGACTAAGTTGTTAAGTTTTGCGATAACCGCGATTGGCTTTGGACGGGGGGTTACATCTGTTTTCTACCATCTTAGCTTCTAGGTTAGATCGAGGAAATCCAAACAATTATAACCTTTCTACTCTCCACACTCTCATAGATCACACCCCAAAGCACACCATTCTCTCTTGCTCCCTTCCTAAAAACACAAACATTTTCCTTGATCAACTTCAAAGCTTAGATGAACCCCCCAACTACCAATCAGCTAGCAAGGATCCTAGATGGGTAAAGGCAATGATCAAAGAGTTTGAAGCCCTCAAACAGAATAACACTTGGTCTATTGTTGATTTACCAAAAGGAAAAAAAACCCATCTCTTGTAAGTGGGTCTACAAAAACAAATTCAAATCTGATGGAACTCTTGAAAGATTTAAAGCTAGACTTGTTGTTAGAGGGTTCACACAAAGACATGGCTTAGACTATGAAGAAAACCTTTTCCCGGTTGTTAAACTTACCACTATTTGTGCTTTAGTTTTATTTGCTATAAAAAAGGGATGGATATTAGACCAATTGGATGTAAACAATGCTTTCCTTCATGGAGACCTCCATGAGGATGTTTACATGGCAATACCGGAAGGCCTAAAGGTCCATGGAAACAACAAGCATGTAAGCTCCACAAATCCATTTATGGCCTCAAACATGCCTCTCGTCAATGGTATGAGAGACTTGCTAATTTCTTAAAGGATTTGGGTTTCCATCACTCCAAAAATGACCATTCTCTCTTTGTCAAAAAAAAAGAAAAAGCATCACTCTATTAGGCATCTATGTTGATGACATCCTTGTAGTTGGTAATGATGTTAAGGAAATAAAAACTTTGAAAAAACAACTTGACAAAGAATTTAAAATAAAAGATCTTGGGAGATTAAATTACTTCCTAGGAATGGAGTTCATAGAAACAAAAGAAGGCATGATTATGACTCAACAAAAATACACACACCAAATAATCAAAGATTTTGGTATGGAACAGTGCAGAACAACTCTTGCTCCACTCCCATTGAATCTAAAAACTGCTTAAAGATTCTGGACCCACTCTCGAAAATCCAAAAATCTATAGATGTTTTTTAGGAAAATTGAATTTCCTCATCAACACAAGGCCTGATATAGCTTATGCTGTTCAGTACTTGAGTCAATTCCTCCAATCTCCCACTACAGAACACCTAAAAGCAGCCTATCATACTTTATCCTACATAAAGGGGACACCAGGTTTTGGGCTGTTTTTCAATAAGAAAGACAGCTATGATTTAACTGCATATTGTGATTCAGATTGGGCCTCTTGCCCAATCACCAGAAGATCAGTATCAGGTTACTATATTCTCCTAGGTGGATCCCCCTTAAGTTGGAAATCTAAAAAGCAAGTTTCTGTGTCCTTGTCCTCTGCTGAAGCAGAATACAAGGCTATGCGGCAAGTAACCAGTGAATTGAGCTGGTTAAGCAAATTGCTGCCAGAGATAGGGCTAACCAACATTACACCAATTCCATTAAAATGTGATAACTTGGCAGCTATACATATAGCTAAGAACCCGGTTTCCCATGAACGTACAAAACACATCGAATTGGATTGTCATTTTGTACGTGAGAAATTGCAGGAAGGTCTTATACAGGTACGATATGTGCCTACTACACATCAGCTGGCCGATGTAATGACAAAGCCCTTGACAGGTAAAAGATATTATAATCTGTATGAGTCTTTAGGTTTGCAGGATACTACAGAACCCAGGCTGCCGGAACCAGCAGAGCCTGGATAGATTCTTTCCAGAGGGCGGTGTCTCAAACAAAAGGCACATTTTGTAGCAGTACAGCAATGTACCTTTTGAGGGGGGAGGGGGTATTAGACATGTTACATGTTATAGTGCTCTATTAGTTATGTATCTAGGAGTTATTCTGATGTAATCTTCTAGTATGTGATTAGGCCTATATTTTGTAATTTCTTCCCTTCATAAACAGGACCCGGTTCAATTAACCGGTCCACCCCCGCTTCACTTCTCCCCCTTTCTCTATTACTTCTCTGTATCTGTTCTATGTTAAACACACAGAGAATACACACAGAACTCTCCCGATTGAGGAAGTTCTTCATTCCGCTTCAATACACAAAGATTTTCTTTGTCAAAATCTTACAAAATGAGTAGATGGTGCAAGAGTATGAGAAAAGTGACTTGGAATAATATAGTTTTGATGATGATGATGAGAATGATGTTGAAGTACAAGATTTTGTGAATGATCTTGTTCATGTTTAGACTAAGTAGGCTATTGTAGTTGGTTATGCTATTATTGATCACTCATTTACATTCCTCAACTCGAGTAATAGTAGTTGTTCTAGTAATGGGAAGAATATAGGAGTTGTCACTTTGTGACTATAGATATAATGATGAACTTATGAAGGGTATGACATTATGAAGTAATGTATAACATTACAAGAAAAAACAGGTTTTAGCGTCCGAAACTAGCGACTGATTATGAAACTGATGCTATTTTTTTATTAGCTTCCGATATTAGCATCCGATTTTATGTTGGACGCTGAATTGTGTCTAAATCGATTTCGGACATTGGCTGGATGCAGATTAGCGTCCAATAATTAGTCGGGCACTGAATTGTGTCTAGACTTATATTGGACTAGCAGACGCAGATTAGCGTCCGATATTAGTGTCCGGCCGAAAATTGGACACTAATTTACATATATGTAGAAAAATCATTTTAACTTATGGTATCAAACTACTTTACACTTAATAATTCATTTTAGTAAGAGAAATGTTAGAGTAGTCTCTTAACCTTATTAAATTAACTAACTATTTATGTTATAGTTATATTTAATACTTAAAGTTATTAATTTACACAAATTCTAAAATGCAACAAAAACTATATAAATTTAGAAATAAATATGAATCTTTTTTATATATATTGTTAATATATAATTTTAGAGGAAAACTAAAATAAACAAAATCTATCTAATAATTATATATTAAAATAATTAAACAAATAAATAACATATTTAAATATAAATAATAAAGATAGTATATTTATTAATCATTATAAACAAAGGTTATTTTCTATGCCTCCATTTCATTCCTTAGTCCTTACACTCGCTATCTTCTTTCTCTTCACTCACGGTCAGTTTGCCAACCCTAACTGGTGAAGAAGGACATACATACTTGTCATTTTTCATTCTCTTCTTCATTTGCACCTCTGTAGAGATAAAACAATGGAACTACTGCATCTCGCTGCACATCAGATTGAAGACGCTAGATTATTCCAGAACCGATAATACTCGAACATATCTTGTTCTCTCTGTCTCTGATGATTATAACAATAGATATTTTTGAAATATCTATGGGAAAATCGTCAATAACGTCACCAATGGCAGAGGAGAAACTCATCCTCATACAACTGCCCACCGTAAACCCCACTATTTGGGCGTTATAGCATGAACACCCATCAAAGGGAAGAATATAATCATACCTATTGAGAAAAGGGATCCATGGAACCTAGAAATTTCTTCATCCCACTACTTTATGTGAAGGAGATATACAGCATACTACTTCATAAAAGGAATTACCAAAAACTAGAATAGCGGTAACCGTTAGATACAGACACTAAGAGTGTGTAGTGACGACATATGGAATAACTACCCTCCAAAGGAGTTATGGACTCGATGAAACCTATTCTTAGGAATGGTAAAAGTACCATGAACGATACCCCATATATATATAATTGGGTAGTATAAAAGAACACGAGAGGAAGTCAACTCCGTGCCAAAGTCAATGATACAGATTCTGACAAGAGCAATTTATTTATCTTGAACATGTTGACGAGAAGAATCTCAGACAAATCAACAAAGAATAAAGATTAAAATCTTGACCATAACATGGTAGAAGGCCATAATAAGCAGAGGAGTGGTTAATACACAATATAATAGGAATGTCCCAAGGATAGGGAAGCCTATGGTCAACTTAAAGACCAATACAATAAGGCCCCATTAAATGGGCAGTTAACCATGTGATAGCCTCATAAGGGCTTAAAGAATTGCTAATATCAGCACAAAACCTTATTCCAGAAGGAACATATTGAATGATTATTAATGCAACCCGAAAAAGGACAAAACTATAACTATTCTACGCGCTAGAAATGTAGCGAAACTATAGTATGATGTAACAATCACCACCTGCTCGAGTCATAAGAGCATTATTATGATTTCACCCAAACAGAACTGAACATAAGACAAATGTCAAGTTGATTCCCATAATTGAGGTACCAATATGCAATATGAGGAAGGCAGAACTAGTATACAAGCGGATGCCTTAAGCTGGAGAGAAAATGCTCGATCCATGTCATGATAACAAGTAACTGTCTAATCAACTAGGACATGGTGCGCAAGGAAGTGACCATTATAAGCAGCCGTCAGAAATAAATATATTGGCAGAAAAAAGGACGAGTGGAATTTGAATAAAACTAGATGATGAGGAACTCAGATTGAAGGCAGGCTGCACAACAGTCTAGACCATTCAAGGATATACTTCAAGGAAGTATAGTGTTCATCACTTTACACCCACTCAGGAACACATAAGATGTGTAAGTACATTCCTGGTGGATCATCATGAAAAAGGATATAATAGACCTTGGGGTAAAATGCCACAGCTGCCAAGAGAGCAAGTCCATATTAGATGCTGAGAAAGGTAGGACAATCCCTACAAACTTTGTAAATGGAATCTCCCCTGATTAAGGGCGAAATGAAACAGGTGTCAGAAAACCAAATCCGTACAACATTGTAGATGGATTGCGACAGCCTAGCCTAATTGAAATACCCCTAACTACTAAAACATGATTACATGATCTTATAATGGTCTAATAATATTAAAAATCATCTTAAGACCATAGAGAAATAATCTAAAATCTAATAAAGCAAAAACATGCCATAAGATCACTTAAAGCGTAAGTTGTGCTTTAGGATACCCATAAGATTGTATGACCTCAATTAGGATCTAAACTGGATTACTAAACCTTATAACTAAGGTATGAATATAATAAAATAATTTCCAAAGCAAACCAAACTCTAGAAAGAGTTAAAACACAAAATGGAGCACTAAAACTCCTTAAAACATATTTTTGTCAAAGTGTTCAAAAATTAACTTTGGATGGCAAAATGGCCTTGTTATAAGCCTCAGACTTATCATGTTTTAGTATATATAATTATAAGATTATTAGCCAAATTAAGGTTAGAATAATTAATATTTATGTTATATTATGTATTAAGTCTATTATTTGTTCAGATTGATGTTTTTATATGTTTTTCCATGCAAGGAAACATTTCTGACCAAAATGTCGGACATAAGGCCGGATAACACCTGCACAGCACAAGCGTGGAGCAGAAAAGGATTCTATGCCGGGTATATTGCCGGGTGTTTCCAATCCGGCACATATGTGAAAAATCGCCTCGGTTGACCAGACGATGGCAGTTAATGACCGTTGCCAAACTAACCTATGCTGGGTATGGTGTCGGACATATCTTGTCTGGCATAGGTACCTTTTCACGCAGATTTGGCGGTTTCGACCGTTAGCAGTTGGGCACGTGTTTATTTTATGCCAGATTACTTTCACCCGGCATTCCATCCGGCCCAAGGAGTTTTGTTGCCTATAAATAGGTCGAGGGGCTACACTTTTCCACACACTTCAACACCCCTATACACTCCATTCACATTTCCATTTCCGCACTCCTCCAAGGTGTTGGTGTCCAAGGAAGTTCTATGCAACTTTCCACGCGATGAGAAGAAATCCATGGCGGGTTAAGGCTACATCCAATTTTCTTATCTCTTGTGTATTTTCTCTCTTGATCTGTGTGGATAGTGGAGTAGGAATTCCTTGTTAGTTCTTTGGTTAGGGAATGAAACTCTCTTTGTAAAACAATGTGTTCTTCTTAATATAATTTCAAGTTTATTAAGAGTAAGGTTCTTATTGTAAGAGAATCGGTTGATCTCTTATTCTCTTCATGCTAATTTTACTTGAGGAGGATGTATCCAAAAGTATAATAGGTTAGACTCTCTTAATGATCTTCCTACTCTCTTCTTATGAATTAAGAGTTAGTAGTAAGAGTGAGAATTAACCCATCTTTCCCATTACTTTGTTTATTTCGTGGCATGCTCGAATTGTTAATAGGTAGTGAGTTTTCTGTTTTCTTCTCGGAAACTGGAAAAAGACTACGCATATTGACTATGCCGGATGCACTGCCTGGTGGCCAATGTCCGGCATATTCAACGTCTTTGAATATGCCGTGTGTGAGCCTCGATTTTTAAACCCTACCCTATGTTGATTGGATTGATTAGGATCTAGTTGGGTTTTAGGTCCATTTATAACCTAAGATTAATAACTATGTCATATAACATTAATTATTAAAACCTAAGCTAGCTCACTGGAACCTATTATGAGTCGCCACCTAATTTTAACCCAGATCAAATTAGGAAAGGAGAGTTCGGGTTCGGGGCTTGGTATACGACTTATTTAGGGTTCAATTACTTTCATTACCCCTGGAAGTCGTTTTTGTAACACCCCTACCAACTCGGCTCCTAATTGTTTCCTAAACGTCGTACTTAATAATTAAATCGCAGCGGTAAATAACAGACTGTCGTACTATGGTGTTACCATTACCACTCGCCCATACATGTGGTAACGCGTTACCTGATAATCAACATACGAAATGTATTCCCGCAGTGATCACAAGAGATAGATAACAGTTTAGATAATACCAAAAGAAATATAACACCATACCGTCTTACACATAGGTCCGTACACGTGAGCGTCTAACGAAATACACCTCAGTTCACCAAACCCGAGTCCATTATAACCACTGTAACAAACCGTACCAAGTCTATATCACAAGTGTCGCGCCCCGCGTCGACCAACAGCTAGTATCCTGAAAATAAACATGGTTGTGGTATGGAATCAGCCCCTGCTGAGTATGTTATCACGTGCCCCGTCATGCCCCCTCAGACCCCTTAGTTATTTGGTCAAGAGCATGGGATTCGTTACATGCAATGCCGTTTTAATATTTAAACTGTAAAACAATTAACAGTAATAACCATACAATAAAACACAACCAATAACACACGTAATATATCTTCCACAGCATAACTAGTGAACAACAAGGCGAAACAACGAGAATAATAAACGAGTGTTAATTCCCGTCCTTGGCATAAGTGTCCAATATTGTTCACCAATATATGAGCCAACAAGCTTGTTATAATTGTTCAGTTATACCTGGTGACAACGTCTCGTTAGAACGACGTGTCTCTAAATTACCCATATGTTATGGCGGGTCACCCACGGCAGTAGCCACTCCAACGGTAGAGTCTCCGACCAACGAACCATTCTAGTTCACGGGAAATTTTACGGACCCGTACGCGGACATCCTGGTATCGTTTTTATGATCACAGCGTGCACCAAGAGCCATATCCTCTTGGCTTTATTACATCTATACCATCGCATCGCATTACCAATTTTTCTAACAAAGTAGACTAAGGTCACTAGTCCAATCTGAAGTATGTAAACTTGGGATCCAGTGTTAGATACGAGAGCGGCATTTAGAAAAGGCCAGTGCTCCGTAATTAAGTCTCGGATAATATACATATCTTATTATCCTAGTGCTACAACGTTTTTCTGACGTTCCTTATATTACACATATAAGATAGCACCATAGCCGCTAGTTCGTTTTATAGATAGGTTCATATATACGAACCAATACTGTTATCGCAAAAACAGTAAGTAATAAGCAGTTTAAATATACAGTTCATGCATATTAATTCACACATTCAGACAAACAATCTTATCACAGATTTCTCACATAAGTCTGAACCGAGGAAGTCCTCAGAGACAATCAGAGACACATAACAACATACCATTCACCCCGATTTTAGAACGGTGGAGTATGAATCAGCTAGGTCCGATGCTCCTCGTGTCGTCTCTAACAGTCTAATAATACGTATAACACTACAGATTAGTATCCCGTATAACAACATTACTCTACGGTACCCCGTACCGTCGCTAATCCCTCCCGGTTCATTCCCCATCATTCACTAACAACGTTTGTTGGGTTTTCGGTTTAACTCGGGATTAGTTAATGTTATATTACATGCACGTTTATGTCATGGTGTATTAGTATACTTAACTCAATATTCGTTATCGCATGTAATTTAATATACGTTGCATATGATATAGTTTATCACTATATTGCGTGTATAATTTTGACCATATATTATACATCTCACCTTAGTATTTATTTCCTTAAGGTTAGTCTTTCCAAATGTAATCTTGTATAATCCATATTTAAAATACTTTGAATTATTTAACTCCTTGTTATTCCATAAACAACATAACATTAGAATTTCCTTAACTAATGTTTATATTCTTTTCTTCTTATCTCGTATCATTTTAATTATGACATTATATGGTTATTGAACCATATTGTATTTCTCACTCAAAAACATATATATATATATATATATATATATATATATATACCATATATATATATATATATGTATCATATATATATGTAATCCTTTATAATATGTTCATTCCTTAATGATATTTCTTATGTTAAATGTTACAACCCTTATAACATTATAAACCATATTATAAATCCTCATTCAAAAATACTCATAAATACCGAACAACATTTATATTCTTTAATATTTACAAAACCCCCACATTATTTATATAATGTTACATTATAGTTATATAACATATCTTATGATATTTAAATCATTAAAACCTTTATAACCTATAGTTATAAAATGTTACAAAATACCAAACAACCCATATGGTTGTCGGTTTTTAATTAATTCCACCTAAGTTTCAGAAATTACATAATCACCCCAAATATTATTCTTTGTTGCACTTATAATATATACCTTATATTATAACCTTTAAACCTTAATATAATTATAACCTATGGTTATAATTTCTTAAAATAACCGAACAGACCCCATGGTCTATTCTAATTTAATTTCCACCACTTAACTTTCTATATTCACACCAAATACCACCCCATTTTATAACATATAGTTTCTAATATCATTAAAACTATATATAATACATATATATCGATAAAACCTCATATATAATTCCAAAAATTACCAAACTATACCAAAAGGTTATAAACATCATTCCTAACCTTATACTTTCAGTATTTATGGTTTTTACCCCATATGTTACCCAAATGTAACAATGATATAAAATATCATATATTATACTTATATAATTCATACTAACTACAATTTAACCAAATAAATTCCTAAAAATTCCTAATAACCCAAGGTTTGTTCTAAACTCCATTTGGTACCCATTATTTTAGAAATCACTACTTAACCCCAATATTTATAAATCTTTTATAATTTCATACTTAACTTATTATAAGCTAGTATTTAATTCCATAAATTCCCAAACTTGGTCAAAGTCTCCTATGTAGTCAACTTTGACTTCTAAATTCTGTTTGAAACCTATACTTTCGGTAATTACTATATACCCCAAACTTTCCTATTTTTACAATTTTGTAATAAAGCTTTATAAGGTGTTATACTTTTTTTATTTAAATTCATTTTAAACACCAACTTCAACCTAATACAGCCACAACCCTATATTTTTTGTAATTATCTTTAACCCCAAACTTAATGCTAAATGCATAAATAAAATTAAATAAGCTCTTAAACTTAAATAAAATGGCCTAATGACATGGCCTTATTACAACCTTGAACTTGCAAAATAAATTACACTTTAAATGTCTCAAAAATACTTTAAATTCTCGGCCTCACCACCAATTTTTCCATATTTACCAATTTTCCACATAATGTCTTAATTCGACCATTATGTTAATTAAATCATTTAATGACTAGATTATATTAACTAAGTCATTTCTGGTCACACTTAGGTGTAATTTAACTAGTCCACTCTCGAAAATTATATACCATAAGCTTTAAAGCATATAATATGTAGTTAAGAGTGTTATACCTCGATTTATAAGCTTTTTAAGGCTTGTATGGTCACGCCTGCTTGAGATCTGGGTTTAGACAGCTTCTAATTGATTTCTAACAGTAAGAAAAAGATATAGTTAAGTTCCAAAAATAGAACCAACTATAAGAGTAATTTTTAGCCATGAAAAACTAGATTTCTCACCTTAAAAATGACTTTAAGCAACCTATACCTCCATGTACTGTCACAGATGTTTGGAGGTGGGTTTATACACCTCTTGACATGAATTAAACAGAGAGTAAAGGTTATGGCTCAGCTTAGAACCGAAATTAACCAAAAGAGTCATTAAAGGTCTTAAAACATGGATTTTTACCTTAATATTTGAAGCTGTTCCCAAGTGTTCCACAGCCCTATTTTCCAGGGGAAAAAGGGTGTCAATCCCTTAATAAAATCATGCCAAAGGGGTGGAACAACTCACTTGTACAGAAGCTAGAAGACTTACTCTTTAAACCCCCTTTTAAGGTGTTTTTGGGTGGTTTTGGCCAACTTCGAGTGGATGAAGGTACACCAACGGTTCTAGCATGTAAATATGAAGATTATAGAAGGTTTAGTTGGTAGGAATTTGTTGGAACAACAATAGAGAAGAAGGTAGGTGCTTAGAGCATATTTTTACCTTAAGGAGTGACTTTGCTTAATTTTCTTCTCCAACCTTGGTTCCAGTCAAATTTAACCCTTCCTTGCACCTTAGATCCAGCCTAGATACGTGGGTGGAAGTGGATAAATCTTAGACCATTGGATAGCTAGTGAAAAGAGGAAGAGAATGAACTATTACATGAATTAAGAGCTTACCTTATGCCTTAGGATTGGAATTCTTTCCAAGCTTGTTCTTGGCTGTTTAGTAGCAGACTTAGAGAGGATATGGATCTTTGAAAATCGGCATCCAGGGAGAATGAGGAGGAAAGAGAAGAAAGATGACTTTTAAGGCATTATTGGTAAGGTTTGTTTTAATTTAGTGTTTGTTGACTTAAGGCACCTAAATGAGACTTATTGGTTCAATTTTTGAAAGTTGGCAGCCACTTGCATGGGCATTGCCGGCCACCATTGCACCAAGGGGCAAAATGGTCTCTTTTGTTTCATTTTTAATGTTATGACTTATAACTTGTACATTTGGACTTATATCATGTGTTAGTTTGTTACCAACATGATTTATTCATCCTTAAGTGTATAAAAACGTTTTCTTAAGGAATTGGTATACTTTACTATTCATTAAAACTAGTAAAAATGTATACTTTGATTCACCTTTGATATTGATGTTCTTTTTGCACATCATGTATATCTTGGACTTGTTTAATGTGTTAACATGTATAATATGTGTTATTTAGTGTCCAAAGGTGTATACACTTGTGTTACAAGTGATATTTTACTCACAAGTCATTTTGACTTCTTAAGGTATATTTTCCTTAAGTGTTTGTGTTCTTTGTTCATGAAGATGTGTATATCATGATAAATCAATTATAGATTGATTTTCCTCCTTTACTAAGCTCCACTTATGTCCATGTGTTTATATAAGGTTTAGTAACCTTCATGAAGTACATATTTATTTATATAAGTGTGCTTAGGAGTTTTCATGATTAATGGTTCATTAAGGTTATTAGCCTTCTTAACTCATTAATTGTCTTTTAATTTAATTTATGAACCTTAGGGGTATTTCATTTTTCCTCTACTTAGTTTAATTACGGCTTGTTACGAGTCATTTTTTAACCTAAGTGCGCGCTTCTATTTTTTTTGTATTTTAAACATTTTTTGACTGAAAATAAAAGTGAAAGTTGAAATTACCTAAACCAGGTTTTCAGAGGCAGAATTAGGTCAAATTTTGTTTCCGTCCGTGACTACGGACCTAATGTCCGTACCCACGGACCCTAGTTAATCTATGTGGAAATAAAAGTCGAATTAAACAGAAAACGAAAATTTGAAAAGTCCGGGGCCACGGACAGGATGTCCGTGGGCCCGGACATTGTTTAAAAAAACCTAAAATTTGAAAAATTTAAAAACCCGCCGCCGCCGTGTGGTGTCCGTGGTCCCGGACCATAGGTCCGAGGTCCCGAACCACCCACGGACAGGGGTTTATGGTGGTTCCCGACGGTGTTTTCGGCTAAAAAATTATGTACGTGTAGCCTGCAAAAGTATACAACGTTAGTAATTGAAAGATTGCAGTTTGAAGTCGAATTATGCACGAAACTTGATGAACAAGTAACAAGGCAGAAGCAAAAGCAATTAGCAATACCGAACCCAAAAAGGGTTGGTTTGAGCCCAAATTTAACAGAGAGTTAATAAGGTTGTGGGGAGTTAGAAAAGTAGAATTATAACCTGTTTTACCTTTGAATTCAAGATGATTCTTCACGTTGGGATTCTTCGGAGGCTCCGATGATGCCGGTTCCGGATTGAGTTCGACCTGAGCTTCTGGTTGTTGATTGTTGATGATGTTCTTCACGTTTTGGAGGTGGTTTGGTTAATGTTTGATGATTGTTGATGTGTTGGGAGTTGAAAAGTGTGTTTAGGTGGTGATTTCGGGGGATTTTTGATGTGATTTTGGTGCTTGGATGTGTAAAACGCGGGGGACTTGTGACGGCTAGGTTTTCTGGTTGCTTAGGGTTCTTGAGGTTTTGATTTGATCATGGGATAAGGTTCCTTATATAGGCTTCCTTAAGACAGAAAAATCTGGTAAAAACTGAGATTTACCGACGTTTTAGCTCAAGGGCTTATGAAAGGAATTTGATTATGAAATTTTACACATGGGTAAAGGATGATATTTCTGATTTTTCTAAAGTGGAATCGAATTTTTTGGATATTGGAATATTTTTAAATTCAATTTCTCGTCAGATTCAATCAAAAATTGCTAGAAAATTATTGGAAATTCGAAAAATCAAATTCCAACACCATTATGCTTAAAATGTCATCCTCTATCATGGGTTAAAATTTCAAAGCATTTTGATTGATTTGACCCTTATTTGGAGGAGAGAGGAAGCCTATAGGGGGCTTAGGAGCCTTGAAAAATTCGAAAATACCCCTGAAGATGACTAAGATGTCCCTATACTCTGAAATGTGCTGATCGAACTGGGAACCCTCGCTACTAGCCTATTAGTAGAGACTCTCTTCTGGGGGGGGGTTGAAATTTTGGGTATAACACCGTGCATCTGGTATTCGGCAGGACACCCGGCGCATTCAATTGTTGGTTAATTCGAAGGCTTGTGTTTATGTTTCAAATTCATATTGATACTTAGATGGTTTTACGCCTGAATCAAGGATAATTTCATTGTAATTACCACTTAGTTCAGTTAGTTTTAATTAGGATTAGAAAAATTTCATTTCCACGTTCCCCCCCCTTTTATTATAGAATAGGTTATTACCAATTAGGACTAGTATTCTATAAGTCCCTTGGGTTCAATACTCTCGGTCGTAATATACTTACACTATACTCCGACCGGGATTTATTTGCTACCCGTAGTAGAGTTGTAGGATTAGTTTATTATTTTATTCATTTTTTGTATAGTTTTCCTTACAATTTTCTGTTTAGCACCTTGTATACACCCTAATTAACATGTGTACTACTTAGTATCACATTAGTAACTCTTAATCCAAAGTTTTACAAAAAAATCCAAAGTTTGGCACTAAAATGTGAATAGTACCCAAATAGTGCTAAATTAAGCTTTAATTAACTAGCCAAGTCAATGGTCAACACTTGACCCACCTTTGACCATATATGGGCAGCAGAAATAAGGGATGAAGGACAGCTATCAAGGCTGGAACAAATATCTCCTAAAGTGTGATGATTCATCATTTTACTATCCCATAATTAAACCTTATCATTACTTAAGCCTTTCCTAGCCTTTCTCTTTCCTCTTGTCCTGTTCCAGCCAAATTCTCCCAGCTCTTTGAACCTCACAAGCTGTGTTCTTGAGCTATCTTACTAGGAATTCAACTCCCACCACTTAAGGTAATTGTTTAAAGCATAAATTAGCTTATTTTCTTCCTCTCTTCATTACCTACACATGGAGCTAACTATCAATCACCTTCCATGGCTCTTATTTAGCGAGTTTGTCTTTGAATAAGGGGAGAATTTTCGGTTGAAACTACAACAAAGATCAAAGTTGGCAAAAATCATCATTTAAGGTAAAAAATGAACCTTAAGCTTCTACCTTGGTTCCTACAATTGTAATGGATGTTTTCCTTGAGTTTATATACTCATTACATGTTCATTATCATGTAGATTCAGTATAAAATCCATACTTGCAAGGGTGGCCGAATTCTAAGACATTTTCCATTCCTTAAGGAATTTTGTCTAGGTAAATTCTAATACCTTTCTACCTTGTTGTAATCTTGATAATTACCATGACTTTGTGGTGATTTTGATACCCTTATTGTCTCTGAAAAGTAGGCCGAAAATACCTTTGGAAAAGCCTAAGATTCAAAGGTAAAAATCTAAGTTTTTATGACTTATCATTATTCTTATGGTTAGTTCAAGTTTAGAACTTAACTATATCTTTATCTTGCTGTATGAACATGTTAAAGAACCTGTCTAAACTCTCCCTCATTTTGTCGTGGCCAAACAATTGCTTAAGATTACCAAATCAATGTATAAACATCTTAATGTTATGTTAATATACTTTGGAGCTTATGGTATAAATTGTGCCGAGAGTGAACCTAGTTAAATGGTCATTTTTTACTTTGAAAATGACTAGGAAATGTTATAGAAAACTTTGGCTAAATTAATTAGGTGATTAAGTAACATAATTGTCAAATTAAGACATTATGTGGAAGATTGGTAATTATTGGAAAATCTGGAGTAAGGCCGAGAGTTCATAGCATTTTGGAGAGATTTAAGTGTAATTTTATGTTACAAGTTCAAGGTTGTAATAAGGCTATGTTATTAGGCCATTTTATAAAGTCATTTATTGTTTTATTTACATTTAAATTAATTATTTAAGTTATTATAAACTTAGGGGCCTAAAACGTAAATAAACAAAAATATATGGGCTGTAGAGGAATATAGCCAAAACTAGGGATTTAAAAGTGTTTAAAAAAATTATAAGATTTTATAAAGTTTTGGGGTAAAATTGTAATTATGGAAAAGATTGGGGTAATGCTTGTAATTATCGAGAGTTAGAGGTCAAAACTATGTTTAGAGGTCAAACATTGACCATATAAGAGACTTTGACCAAATTTGGTGATTTAGTAAATTAAATACCAACATATAATAAGTTATGTATTAATTTGTAAAAGTTACATAATAATTGGGGTAGTATTGTAAAAACTGAAAGTTCTGGGAGGAAATGAAGTTTAAAACAGACCTTGGTCTGTAGGAGAAATTTAGGAATTTATGAAGTTAAATTTGGAGTTATAAAGAAAGGATTGTATAATATATAGTTTTTATGACATTTGTGAAGCTTATGTAATAAAAGGGGTCAAATGGTCATTTAAGAAAGTTAGTGGGTTTGGAAATAATTCTGGATATGAATGGTGGTCTGTTCGGAATTTTAAATATATTATAACCATAGATTATACAAATGTAAGGGTATAATATCATAATATAAGATATATGATATAATTGTAACAATGTAATAATATTTGGGGTTATTTTGTAATTTCCTAAAGTATGGGTGAAAAAAATAAAAACCGAAAGACTTAGGGTCTTTTCGGTAATTTATGACTTATTATAACTATAGGTTATAAATGGTATAATATATAAATGTATAATGTATAGTTTATTACTATAATGTAACATTATATAATAAATGTGGTAGTTTTGTAAATAAAAGAAGTATAAGGGCTGTTCCAAAATTAAAAGGTATTTGGAAATGAAATTTATAATATGGTTTATTATGTTATAAAGGTTGTAACAATTATAAGATAATAATATTCATTATGGAAGAATGAATACATTATAAGGAAATACCATATTAATAAATGGTCCCATAATTCATATATATAAATATATGATATGGAGTGAATTATATAATATGGTTGACTAACCATATAATATCATTAGTGGAGTAAATAATATGAGAAGATGTGATTATAAGACATTAGGTAAATGCTTCTAATGTTAGGAAATAAATTATGTAACAATGGTGAGTTATATAATTCAAAGCATTTAATATGAATTATATAGGTTTTGTATAGTTAGATAAAATTAACCAAGATGAATACAATTGAGTCAAGTCAACTACCTTGACTTGGTCAACTAAATCGACCAACCTTTGGGTAATAAAATACTAAGGAGAAATATAACATAAGAACAAGTTATACATGAAATATAGTGACAACTATATAAATGTACAATTGTATAACATTGTACATGTGATAATAATATATATAAGTTAATATATATATATATATATATATATATATATATATATATACAACCTACAATGAAAGGAAGTAGGTTATTAGGAAATAAATCCTAAGTTGGAATTATACAATGTGCTGTAAATATAATAATAACATTGACATAACGAATCCCGAGTGAACCCGAAAACCCGAGAGACGACAGTAGTTTAATAACGGGGAATAAACTGGGAATGATTAATGACGGTACGGGGTGCCGTATAGTTTTGTTTGCATAATACTAATACGTAGTGTGATACGTACACTACGTATTCCAGATTCGTAGAGATTTCTGGAGAAGCGCCGGATTAGCGTGATATACATTACGCTAGCGTATTTTTTGGCGAACGGTATGTTATTATATGGCTTGATTGTCTTTGAGGATTTCCTCAGTCCAGACTTCTGTGAAAATCTGTGATAAAATTGAATGTCTACTTGTGTGAATTAATGTGCATGAATGGTATGTTTATGTTGTCTTATTATTACTGTTGTGCGATAACAGTATTGTTTGTATATATGAACATATATATAAAACGAACTAGCTGCAATGATGCTATCTTATATGTGTAATATAAGGAATGTAAGAAAGACGTTGTAGCATAGGATAATAAGATATATATTATCCAAGACTAATATACGGAGCATTGGCCTATTTAACGCCGCTCTCATATCTTACATTCGAATGGTATGAATCACCTAGAGACACTAGGTATAAGACCTTATTTAAGGCACACATTCGAAATGTTACACTGGATCCGGAGTCGATATACTTAGGATTGGATTAATGACCTTAATCTGCAGTGTTATGGAAATGGAAATGCGATGGTATAAATAGTCCCAAGAGGATGTGGCTCTTGGTACGCATTGTGATCAACTAACGATACTAGGATGCCGGGTACGTATCCGTAAGTATCAAGGAAAATTCCAACAAACTACAGATGGTTCGTCAGTCGGATACTCTACCGCTGGAGTGGTTACTACCGTTGGAGACCCGCCGAATATAGGGGTATGGTTAGAGACGTGTCGTTTTAACGAGACGTTGCCATAGACATGAAACTAAACAATATACGAACAACTAGGTAGCTTGTGTCATTGGCGAGAATCACTTGGGGCCTTAAGGCCAAGACGAGAATAAATTGTACATTTATAACTCTCGTACTATCTCGCTCGTTGTTTGGTATGCTTATATTATACTGTTGTATGTTATGTGAACAACATGATTTGTGTGGTATATGTGTGGATTGGTTGAGTTGAGTTATTGTACTCGTATAAGCATTGTTATGTATTTGATTGGTTGATTGTCGGTGTGATAAGTGAAGCCCGGGGCTTGATTGTTATTTGAAGTTACTGCAATATTATTATTGCTTTACAGTTTTATATTTAAACTGGTATTGCATGAAAAATGAACTACATGCTCTCGACCAATCAACTGGGGGTCTGAGGGGGCATGATAGTCATGTAGTATCATACTCCGCAGAGGCTGATTCCATACCACCAACAAATATTTACAGGTATGCAGCTTTTGGTGTCGACAGAGTGCCGGATGCGATGGGTAGATAGTCGATGTTTTGAGATTACATTGTTGTAATTCAATTTGTTGTATAATGTTATATAATGATCTGAATATTAGATTGCTCACTAGCTATTGTATTTTAGTTGGAATGGAAAGTAAGACCTATCTTTTGTTGTCACTATAGGAAAATGTTTCGTATTGTGATTGTTTAAGTTGGATGTGTTACCACTCGTACGGGCGAGTGAGAACGGTAACACCGGTAGTTCGATAATGTTTAGATTATTGTTGCGATTATATGTTAAGTACGAAGTTTGGTTGACGATTAGGAGCCGATTCAAGTAGGGGTGTTACAAAAGTGGTATCAGAGTGGAGTACCTCTCTGATGACAAGAGATAGTAGAATTTAAACAATGAGCATAGGTTTTGGGTATACGGGAAATGTTGTGAGGATATGTGACCTTACGAGGTCGTTGCAATGTTAAAGGCTTGCACACAATAGCCGTAGAGGCACTTCAATATTTAACGACCGAGACTGCGGTACAACACCGAGTAAGGGTCCAACCCGTCCTCTTGACAAACGTCGGGGAGAGGTCCGGGTAAGATTACTAATGAAGGACGAGGCGCGACGGAAGGTGCTGGAAGTCCTATAACCCCAAGTAACGTGAAGACGGTAGGAACCGCTCGCACTTGATGGGAGTACATCCCGGGAATTGGCAATGGTACCCCACCCGCCACTGCCCGTACCTCGAGTACTGCCTAGAGAGGCAATGAAATGAGAAGCGCCACGGAGAAGGATAATTCCTCCAAATCCGGAAGACCCGATGTGGTTGTTATGAGAGTTGTGATAATTGTAGGGATGAGAATTTAAGATGCAATGAATTGTTGAGGACCAGGGTCCTGATAATGACGTGATGTCTACGAGACACTAAAATACTTGGTATCAACTAAATAATGAACTCAAAAATAAGAGGGATAATTCCCGTAGAACTAATGGGGTCGGCTTGCGATAAGCAATACAATCCTGTCCGATATCCAAGAAAAACATTAATAAGTGCGCTTGGGGGAAAGAAGGTGGAACAACGAGTCGAGATTGACTTAGGAGATATGTAACATGCGGAACTGACTACCTTTTTGTTAAAGTCTCACCCGAAGTGAGTGACTCTGAGCCATGCAACACTGAAGGTTCAAGATGGCCAACGTGCATGTGGAACGGTCACGAGAGCTTTTTTAAATAAGAACTCGCTAAGGTTGCTACAATGCAGCACCTCGGGAGTGAAGTAATGCCTTAATACCATAATAAAACTTGGGGGAATGAGACTGTATTAATATGAACAAGAACCTCCTTGACAGGAGCGGAAACTCGATAAGGGAATAATATTGCAGCTGACACGCACCGTACGGTGGCTCAGTCTGCATGGCGCACTTGCCACAGCAAGTGCTATACTAACCATAGTACTAAAGTTCTACTTGCCTTGCGCACTTGCTACAACAAGTGCAGTGACTATAAACTATCCCCAAAGGACCCAGTAGTCCGGGTGGTATGACACTGTGTCTACCAATAAACACTAAACCTTCGTGTAAGTACACAATGTGACGAAACGTAGACATAACCTATCTAAAAAAAGGGCCATAGACACTAGTACAAATAAGGCCTATTTCGGCGGTTCTGAACCGCCAAAATGGGGTGCGCCGAGATAGGTGTGCGACCCTATCTCGGCGGTTGAAAAACCGCCGAAATAGACTACCTATTTCGGCGGTTGTTAGCTAAGAACCGCCGAAATAGGTGCGTTTTAGAACAAAAAAAACACACCTATTTCGGCGGTTCGTAGCTAACAACCGCCGAAATAGGTCTATTTTAAAAAAAAACACCTATTTCGACGGTTCCTAGCTAACAACCGCCGAAATAGGTCTATTTTTTTTAAAAAAATTGATACTATTGCCCCGTCTTCAACCTCTCGCTCACGAGATGCAGCAGTTCCAGTGATTCATATGAGGCGCAGGCACAAGATGATAATAAAAGAGGCAAGAGCATGTATGCTCCTTGTTCGCCTTGCAAATTACCGTGATTCAAGAGATTACAGGTGCAGATAATGAATAGAGGCGCAAAGCATGAATAGAGGTGCAGTTAGGGTTACAAAAATTACCGTGAGAGCGCAGAATGAATAGAGGCGTAGAGCATGTTCGATTCCTTGTTCGCCAGTTTGGGTTGCAAAATTGACATGAGGCGTAGAGCATGCTGTTGCTCTCCAGTTAGGTTTACAAAAATTACCGTGAAAGACATAGAGAATGAATAGAGGCGCAGAGAATGAAAAAGTGTGAGCATGTATGTTCCTAGTTTTCCTGAGAGAAAAATATAAGTTTGAGTATATTACTGATTTTGGAATGAACAACTTCAACTCTGTCTTCAATCTGGTGAGCAAGATTCAACAATTCGAGGAGCAGACACAAGAATAGAATGAAGGAGGAGGCGAGAGGGTTGCGAAATTATAGTGCATGAAGAGAATTAAGAGAGAGGGAGAAGTGAAAGGCCGAAAAAAGGATTTGAAGGGGCGGGAATTTGAAAAATTGACGAAAAATAACCGGGAATGCGAAAATAGAACAGGAAAATTGATCTATTTCGGCGGTTCCTAGCTAACAACCGCCGAAATAGGTGTCATTGTTTTAGACACGGAATTTTCAGCGACCCTATTTCGGCGGTTGTTAGCTAGGAACCGCCGAAATAGGTATCTTTTGACCCTATTTCGGCGGTTCCTAGCTAACAACCGCCGAAATAGGTGTCTTTTTTTTAGACACAAATTTTTCAGGGCCCTATTTCGGCGGTTGTAAGAACAACCGCCGAAATAGGGGTGTTGAAATAGGCCTTTTTTGTACTAGTGAGAACCCTGTTGTTTGAGGACGATAAACCTCATTGAGCAATACACCAACTAATAGAGCGTGAACCAGAGTTAATGTAAACAATTATTTGAGGCTTACAAGCCTAACCCCAGTTCCGGTACGGACATTAAATGTTAAGTAATACCGATGGGGAGTATCAAGTCTTCAGGACAAACATAACCATATTCGGGAGTGCACGACACTTGTGGTTAAACCACTACCATCAATTATTGTGGAGGAACAAGAAGTGCGCTATACGAGCCACTATGTAGATTATAGCCCATCCAACTGGACGGATGAGGAGTCAAAGACAAGTGCCATTACGGCAAACCACTTTCAAATCGTAAAGGGAGCATGGATAAGATGCGAACACGCAATAAAAGGGGCCGATGTTATGCCCAAGCAGCACACACCATTGGTGTTGTGAATCCTTGTTGAAGGAAAGGCCACTAGCCTTAGTGAAATTGATGTAAGAATCCAGTATACTGCTAGACTCCAGTATAGAGGGCAGGGGATAATAACTGAACAATAAGTTTACCTTGAGGGCAGGAGATACCGTGACCTCAAAAAGGAAGGATGAGATACAGAAGCTGGTATGATTTAAAACGATACAACTGAGAACAATAATCAGCAGAACCCACTTAATTTGTGAGTACCCAATTATAACCCTTAGAAGAAGTGTTAGAAATAACTAGGATTGAACTAAATATGGTGACAAAATTAATATAACTATCAGAGTAGTCACCAAGCCAAGAGTACATGAGGCATTGACCTATGGGAAGGTATCCTTAATATCACCATAATGACCTAAGCTAAGGAGAGCGAAGGCGTCGCCTCCGACAACTTTCCCCATTAGATGCCGTTAAAGCATCATCACCTACAACCATAAGTGGTAGACAGCAAGTACTGGTTATTATCAGGCTGTAACGAGGACATCCACAAAAGAGGGAACATGACGTATCAGCCTTTATTGTGGAGTCCAAAACTACACCAAACAGTGTAAACCAGTTGAATGGGTGGAGTTCGAGAACCAAAAACTCATATTATAAACGGCGTTAATAGCCTACAAGTGAACAAGAGAGAGAGATAGTGAATGAAACCCTAATCCTCACTCATTGAACACCAGATAACGAGTATGTGAAACTCTAGACTTGAGCAATTCCAATAAAGGGCTTACTAAGCCATGAACTAAACACAACTTGTGAATACAAGCGGTTGCAAATCCCTTGAGTATCTATGAGAGAATTGTCAATAATAACACCAATGGTAGAGGGGAAAGCCACCTTGGTACCACTATATAATAGAACCCCAATATTAGGGCGCTATGTCGCAAACACCTATCGTAGTAAAGGTATTAAACATACCTATTGGGCAAAAAACCCATAGAACCTAGAGAATCCTCCAGGGCCATTCTAATAATAACATTTAAGAATCGACAAATTAAATACTCCAATAGAAATTACCAAGACTAAGAGTGTGATAACCACCGGGTACGGACACTACGAGTGCATACAACGGGACATAGGACAACCACACTCCTAGGAGCTTGTGTGAAATACCCCAAATAATTGTTACCTTAATTAATAAGGAATTAATTTAAAATAAAGAGAATAATTAATAATTATTCATCTAATGAGTAATACTCACAATAAATATTATTGTATAGTACATACTCCAAAATGAACATTAAACTATATACTAAATCTCTAACCAAAGAGAGAATATCATTAAGGAGAAATCAACTCCTAAATTTAATATCACATGTAACATACTAGTACATGTATTAAATACCACTAATATCACTCAATAAACTATATAAATATTTTATATAGTCAAAACAAATCATAGATACAATATACACTTACATATATAAATATATATATACACATTTAAACAAGAAATACCATAAGTCACCATTTAACACATAAATATAGTCACATACATATATACAACTAGTATATTACATTATTAAGAAATGAAAATTCAAAATTCTCCCCTTTTTCTCCCTCTTAGTCGGCTGCAAGTACACAAAAGGAGGGATAAAGCAATATTAGACAATAAAATAAAGAAAAAAAGTACAATTAAGAAACCACCCTTACCTTACCTTGCCTTCTTCCCCCATCTTTCCTAAACCTACGGTTGAAGCTCCAGCCTCCCCAACACTATCAACCATTCTGGTGAGAAAAGAAGAAGGGTAGCATGAATAGATACAAAAAGAAAGCTAACAAGGTACTACAAGTACAAACTAGACTTCCTTTTATATTACCCACATTTTCTCACCCTTCCCCATGCTCTCTCTCTCTCTCTCTCTCTCGGTAAACCATCCCTTCCACAACAAGCTGAAACCTTTCTTTTCTTCTGCCCTTACGACAGAAGACATCACCTCCCATCCCTTCATTTCCAGCTTGCAACAGCAAAGAACAAAGTCAAGAAACAAAAAAAAACTTCATCCTTTTTCTCCTCTTTTCTGTCGGTTCCAACACCATTTTCTGCCTGAATTTTCCTCCATCTTCCAAGGCAAGGAACCCCATTGTTAAGGCTCAAACACCCACTCCAAGAGCTGTCCATTTTGGCAACAACAAGCCAAGAAGCTAGAAGACCCCATTGATGCTCAAAGTAAGAAAACAACTCCCAAAAACTCATCTTTCTACACTATAATTTATGTCCGAAAATTTCCCTTCTCATACACCTTCTTCCACCTTCCTTTGCACATGTATGTAGGCTGTTTTTAAGCCCTTTCATTGAGGCAAAAATCCCCAAAGAACACACCACTTAAGGAGCTGGAAACCAAGGTAGAAACCGACACTCTCCTCTCTGTTTTGGCTGTTCTTTTCCTCGTTTTTCTGCATGGAATGAAACCATGACTCCCTTGCCGTAGGTGACCGAGAGGATCACATAACCCTCTAAAAATATGAAGGTGAGAGCTCCTTTATTAAGTTTTAAAAAAATCAAGCTTAAACACTACCTAAACTAGCTACTTAGTAGAGTTAATAACTTGACTTTCCTTCTTGTGTTAGAGATAATCGTAAGGGTGGTACTGCACCCCAACCTGCCGTGAACTAAGGACCTATTCCAAGGGAAAAATATCAAGTTGTAAGGAGGTAAATCATTAATCTAACTCTTAGATATTACGTTGGTAGTTTAGGGAAATTTAAATACAAAAATCTAATTAAGCTCTAAGAGTAATATTCATGGTTTAAGACTAATTCTTGAACAAAAAAAATTATTAACTCACGATTTGTTTCTAATAGTGTCAAGGAGAACAAGAGTGATGGAGAAATTCTTGGTGATTTAACTAAGGTAAAAGTGTTTAAAACACTTTCTTTAATGCTTTAAAGTTACTAAACTGCAAACTAATGTAAGGCCAAAAATATATGTTTGTATATGTGCCGTTTTGATCCTAAATAGGTGTAGAAAATCAAGGGCTAAATATTTGATTAGTGAGACTAAGTGATAATGGCTTGTTTAAGTTCATTTTATAAGTGATTAATGAAAGAAAAGTGATTTAATAGTATTAAAATAAAATATTTACAAACCGTGAGTTAGTATGTGGGTTTGGAACATTTTAATGTCCTTTTTATATGTAATATTATGTTATGTTTAAGGCCATGTGTTTAGGCCATTTTTATTATGCTTATTTAAAGCTTTAAATAATCATTATTGAGTTTTAGAGTGATTTAAATAATTATATAAAATTCTGGTGCAATAATGTAATCATAGTGAACAAAATCATTTAGGAATATTTTAGATGAATATTAGTGATTTTAGGTGTTACATAAACTAAGTATAAGGTTATAATGTAATTTAAATAAATTATAAACCTTATAAGTATTTAAATGAACAAAGGAATTTATTTAAGCCTAGAGGGCTGTAGAAAACCAAGCCTTGTCTTCTCCCATCCTTGAGGACGAATTATTAAGCCTAGAGGGCTGTAGAAAACCGTGAACAAGTCTAGAGCAGGAGGAGTCAAGATTCAACACAAACTAAGGTAAAAAGGTGCTCTAAAACTCCATTTTCCTCCCTCCTTCATTATGGCCGAAATTTCCAGCCTCTCTATCTCATTTTTCCTCACTTATTTCATGCTCAAACTTGGAGCTTCTTCCATCTTCAAGAAGGGGCCGAAATCTCCTAAGGTTCTACTAAGGTAAATCTCTCCAAAAACTAGATTTTTGGTGTTTAATCTATGTTCCTTCCATGGATCTACCAAGAAATCACCTCTAAGTGTTCCCCCTAGGCAAGGCCGAAATTTTGGAGTAGCCAAGTGTAACACCCCATCTCTAAATACAATGATCATCGCCCTAAGTCCAACTCATTCATTAACAACGCAGCGGAGAAGTTCTACTAAATTGGTGTTACCGCCGTTAGTCACCCACGTGACTAACTAGGCCTATTCTCTTTACAAGTCACGGTCTGACTAACCGGATAATTACTCGAGCATCTAAAACATTACAATTCATAAACCACCACTTATACCGAGTATTTCATATCCTAATACATCATACTAACATCTCATCAATATACTAAACGAGTGTACATGCACAACTCGTGTAACAAATGTAAAAGCAACCCGAAGTACTCTAACCGCTCCTACTCTCAGGTTGAGTCTTCGTCCGGTACCTACCTGTAAAGTTTAAATCACAGGCCCCAAGGGGCTCAGCACATGGCTGGTATAGAAAACGTGCAGCCCACAAGCTAGCCGGGTTACACATGACTACTTTGTCGTATACATGCAATTGTTTATTCATACAAATAATAATAAGAAGTACGATAACAAACAACACATTTATGTGAAACATTCACAGCTCAAATAAATCGAACGTCGTAATGGGCGTCCATTGATGAGTAAGTTAGATTCCTAAATCCTGAGGCCTGAGAATTATTTAGTTCTTGTGTTTGACCATACCTTATAAGTGTCAACCGTTCTCTTAATAGAACTGGTTGTTCTCTAACTGAATTGTTTATTTTTGTCGGGTCATGGTAACCCTAGCCAATGAGTTATTAGCTCCATTGGGTTAATAAACATTATTCTTAAGTTATGAGGGGTGTAGGCTTGACCCTCCTGCGCCTCCTGAATTTGCCTCTCATCTCGAACTGTTCACTCGAGATGGTCGGGTCAGTTTGTCGACCCTAGGCGGAAGACAGATCTGATACAGATGCCGACCTCCTAACCTGAACATGCATGACCGGAGTCAGTCCCGGATTCCTCTTCTCCCAAGTTCCAGTTAGTTGAAGTCTCATTGACAATTGGTTAGTTAAACCTCTCTCGGTAATAACCTACTAACAACTTGGAGTATTTGTAACCTTATACAATTGTTACTAAACATAGTTTATGAACAAGTTCTGAATCAAGTCGTGTTAGTGTGCAAAGTACGCACAATAACAATACAATAAATCGGTTTTATGCTTAATCCTGTTCGGTCGTATCGCAATAACATATAGCACACAAACCGAGGTAGACCTCGTTAGCAAACAAGCTACAAGAATCCCATACCGTACACCGGAGACTGGCTAGCTCTTAATCCCACGTCCGCCAAATCCGCCGAATGCCTCTGACTTATCTAGATATGTAACCAGAACTAGTATTAGTACCCTGTGTCTTAGAACTAATTTGGTTCTCTTTTCAACTTAAACCTCTTCTTAGGTTAACCCGGGTATAATAGTATACCGTTAAACGGGTTCGTTCATTTAGGAGCATTTTTGAAATACCCCAAACCTAAGTATGCTAAGTAAACATCAAGTTATGATGTAATAAGGCTAAAATATGCCTTAGAAACATTGGTAGACAATTTAAAACCAAGGAAAACACATGAAAACGCCTTAAGGGCAATTTAGGCAAAAAGTATGCTCTAAGCTTGGAGTGACTTTGATTATCACCCAAATACCATTATAAGACTTTAGTAACATGATAATGGACATGTTAAATCAATTACCAAAGAAAACCAAGCTCAAAAACAAGCTTAAACACAAAATGTGCTTTAAGACTCCTTAAAGCACCTTTTTGAGAAATTGTCTTAAAATTGAGTTTTGAGTGGCTAAATGCCCATGATTACATCTTAATCAACATGTGTACTAATTAGTATCACATTAGGAAGTCTAAATCAATGGGAAACCAAAATTTTCACAAATTTGTGCTCTAATTTGTGAATAGTGCCAAATAGTGCCTAGTTTAGTCTTTTATCAACTTAGTTTAGTTAATTGGTCAACAAAGGCCAAAAATGCCCTTATTTAACAAGGGGGCCGATTTTTGAGAGTGGTGAGTCACCACATGAGTCATCCAACTTAAGAAAAGAAGAGGGAAATAAGTAAAGTTACTATTTGCTTTATAAAACAAATATCTCCTTATAAGCTACTTTTCCTCTTCTCTCTCTTTATTCTCTTCTTTCCACCGGTTTCTCTTCTTCCTCTTCTTTCTTCAAGGAAAACGTGAAGCTCCATCCATGGCTCCTCACCTTCATTCACTTGCCAAATGCAACTCCAAGCTCCAAATCCAAAACAAATTGCATATTTGTCTTAGTTAAGTCAAGGCCCTCCTTTCTATCTTTTCAAATCATTCAAGGATCCATTTCGGTGCCATGAGAAAACTCCATTGATAGAGGAGAATCAAGTTTGAAGAGCTTTTTAGCTTCTCCATCCTTTCAATGTAAGGAAAATGTAAGAAAAACCATGTTTCCACCACTTCTTCTTCATGACCGAAAATTACCTTCTCATGGATCCTTGTTTTATCCATTGTTCTAACTTGATTCTATTCTCCAAGGGCTAGAGGAGGTCCTACTTGATTCATATCCAAGCTTGTTTTGAGAATCCAAGGTAAAGCATTCAATTTAATACCTTAAAACACATTTTCAACCTAGGGTTTACTCCTTAAGGTTAGTGTATTATTTAGCACTCATGAGAGTCATTGTGAATTGATTAGAACATTGGCAAGGGAAGTTAAGATGGTGGCCGAGATTCCCAAGGGAAAAAGGTCTAAGGAGGAAGTTAAGATAAGCTTGAGAAAACAAGGTAAATTGCTTACCTAATGGTGGTTTAAGGTTTAAGGAATGAGTTTTAGATGAGTACCAATGTAGCCTAGGGCTTACATTAGGTAATGGGTTATATAACCTAGGGAAAAAGAATTTAAACAAGCTTATGAACTTGCGACTAAGGAGCCAATGGGAATGAGTTAGTAATATAAGTTTAAGATGGATTTTAAGAGCATTATAACTACTATGAGATTGATGGGTGTATTTGCAGGTTGAAAGCTTTTATATGTGGGAAATTTAGTGTTTAATTTTAAGTTATTTAAGGGCCTAAGAGCCATGTCATTTAAGATCCTTAGTGCTATGCAATTTAAGATTATTGCAATATATTGAGTTTGTTGTGAATGAGTTGGTTTGAGTGATAAAATATGATGAGAAAGAACTTGATGTGTGTGAGATGGTTGAATGAGGAAAACAATGCATTTGGGCATGATAATATACTAGAGAAGCTATGGCGAAATTTGAGTAGGAAACAAAGTGTTTAAGTGGTAGTGGTGAGTTAAGATGCCCTAGGATTCACTTGGGATCATTAAAAGGAATTCGAGTGGAAATGAGTTAACTAAGGAGTTCTTGAGGATGAGAATGACCTAGAGTTGTCTAGGAAGAATTAGAGGATTGGTGGGTGTATTGAACACACCAAAGTCATGGTAAGAGGAATGGTAAGACTTGTGCAAAATTTGGAGGAGAAGGTGTATAATGCTTTAAGGTGATTTAGGTATGAACTAGGGAAAATATCAATGAAAGTTTTGGGAAGCTTGTGTAAGTAGTGATGAAGCTAGTAGTGGAACAATAAGGTTTTAGTTTAGATGGTAATGAGTGGACTTAGGTGATGGGAGTGAAGATTGAAGGAGAATGTTGTCGATTGTCGAGGAAATCGACTAGGAATGTATAAGAGAGTAAGATCACGAGAATGGTGAGTAAATTGAGTAAAAGGGATGTAGGTGTCTAAGGAGGGTGTAGGAAGGTCAAGGTAAAGAAGAAATGTTTAGGTATGTCCAAGAGTTTAGGAATGATGAGTAATAAATGGAAAAGAGAGGAATTGGTGCATGGATATGCAAGGTGACTTGAGGAAGTTTTGGTAAATGAGCTGAAGATGGAAAAGATGATGTCTATGAAGTGCTCAGACTGTTAAGGAGGGAACACTTGGGTTGGTTGAAGTTTTGGTAAGGTTACAAGTTGGAAATGTAAGGAAATAAGTCCTAAGTGTTAGGAGTTTTAAAAGGATTGAGTGAATGTTTAAGAAGATCTTTGGAAATTGTTTTGGAGAGTTATGTGGAAGTTCTAAGGAGAGTTTAAGTGCCTAAGTGGTATTAGGACACATGGGGGAACTTGTGGAGAAGTTTGGAGTCAAATGGGAATTTAGAAACAAGGTTCTGGAGCCAACCGACCTTAGGGACCGGACCTGCAAGGTCGGTCGAGCTCAGTTTACACTACCGGGAAGAGTTTCTGGAATTGACCGAACTTGGGGACCGGACTTACAAGTTCGGTCGGGCTTGTATTTTGTGTACGAATTGAGTCTCTGGAATCGACCGAACTTGGGACCGACCTTGGCAAGGTCGGTCGGGCTTAAATTTTCCACGAGAAAAACTCTCGGGAATGGACCGACCTTGGGGACCGGACTTGCAAGGTCGGTCGGGGTAAAATTTTCAAACGGCAATAAGTTCTGGAATGGACCGACCTTGGGTAAGGTCGGTCGACCCTTAAGTTGTCAAAAAAAAAAGAAACCTTAAGGAAGTTTAGTGGTATTAATGGTACCCCATTAAGAGGGCATTGATGAGTAGAGGTATAAAGACCTAAGGGATTAAGTTAAGTATAAATTTAAAAGTTTAAGGTTAAGTTGTAAGAATAAGTTGTAAAACTTATGAGGTGTTAGGTGGGGAATCATTATGGGTTAAATAAGTTAAATTTTTAATTGTGATTAACAACCGAAAACTGAATGAATGTTTTAGGGCTTGAGTATTTGGACTCCGGAAGAGAGCAACCGAACGACCCACGGTGAACGGTACAGTTCTTCTTGTGACCTGCTTGCTAACGAGGTGTCCCTCGGCTTGTGTGCTATTTGTTTTTGTGTGCTCACTAAACAAGATAAAGCATGCTACCGGAACATTATGTTTATTGTATTGTTGTGTGATGTTTGAAAACTAACACAACTTACCATGAGAACTTACTAACCAACATTTAGTAAGGAATTGTGTGAGACTAAGGAACGCTCCCTAATGTTAGTTTGTTAATAACCGAAAGAGGTTTAACCAACAAACATCGTCTTGAGACTTCTACTAATTGGAACTTAAGGGGGGAGTGAGGAACCCGGGACTGACTCCGGTCATGCATGCTAAGGAATAAGGGGGTCGGTATCTAAAGTAGATCCGACTTCCGCTTAAGGACTTGTCTTCGGACTTGTTGCCTAGGGTCGGTTGCCGGCTCAGCTACATTGGACATACAGTCCAAGGTAGGAGGCATTAAGATGGTGCGGTAGGATCACCTAAATCCTAAATTACAAGATAAGTTGTTTATTCAACCAATGGAGTTAATAGCTCATTGGCTAGGGTTGCTTTTGACCCGACAAAAATAAACATTGAGGTAAGATGCAATCATTTCTATTTAAAGAGTGGTTTGTATTCTAAGATTAAGATAAGGTTTGAGATAAGTTGCAACCATTCCTTTTTAAAGGATGGTTTGTATTATAAGACTGAGATAAGCTACTTCCATTCCTTTTTAAAGGATGGTTGTTTTCTAAGACTAAGATAAGACTAAGATTGAGGTAAGATAAGGATGGACTAAGATTAAGAGGAAACATAACTTAAGGAGTTAAATAATTAACTCTCCAATTAAGGGAACGCATTTAAGTCGTTCATTATGTTTGAACTTTGATTGTTCATATTTGGATTGTTGTTTACTGCACTTTCTATTATGTTGTGCATCTAATCAACCTCCATGCTATCGACAATTAGTCGTCGTAGCCACGTTAGCTTGGGGGCCATGAGAGGATTGTACCAGCATTCGTGCTGACCCCCTTTGGGGGCTGTTTTTACTACACAGGTGAACGTCAGGAGGCTGCCGTCGCGAGAGTAAGAAGGGGTACAAGCGTTACGGGTTAAGTGTGGCCTACGAGTTGTGCATGTGCACTCGTATGGCAATTTGAGTTAGTAAGATGTATAGGATGTGAGGGGATTGTAAGAAGGATATGTATTTGGTTAAGATTGTATGTACTAATGTTCGGTATATTCTGTCAATCAGACCGTGGCAAGGTCCTGGAGGGTATTGAATTCTGCTGTGACATTTATATATATGTTGTTAAGTTGCGAAACCACATTTGGATTGAGATGGGGTGTTACAAAAAGTGGTATCAGAGCGTAGTTACGCTCTGAAGACAAGAATTACCGAACTTAGGAGAATACTGAGGTTGAGATTGAGTTATGGGTTAATGGTTGAGAGATAGAGTGAGAGGTGCGTTAGTCAGGACTTCCCGGTGTTTACCGGATATCCATAGTACCTAGACCCGCCCTCCACATCCCTAACCCTGAATACGTGGAACAAACACCAGAGATAAGAAAGCCTTCTCTTACTCGGGAAAAACCCGATCTGCCAGGTAGTTAACAGTAAGCAATACGAGAAACATCTTGTTGAACAACAGTTCACGGGAACTTGAACCTTTTAATTGGAGCGCAATGTGGAGATAGGCACTGCCAATAGAATTTTACCAGTAAGAGAACGGTAATTACCAGCAACATGGGTCGACATGCTACGCAGTCGAGTTACACCGTAATACCAATGATAAGAAAAGCACTACTAGTGCAATGGATAAGGAAATGATAAGCGACATGAGTACCGGACAGTGGTCCGAATGAGCATAACAGTGGGATGATACCAAGCATGAGAGTTAAGATTACTGGAAGGACTAGCTAGAAACGGGAACTCCAAACCCCATACAATGAGGAAGGTTATAAAACCTGGCCGACATAGCGTAGGCGACAATAAGAACGTGTACTACTGTATTCCGGAATAGGACTACGATGGAGTGCCCAAGGGAGAACCATTACTTAGTAACCACAACAAAATGTGTGGAGACAGGAGCGAGGACTAAGACAGGAGTAAATAACAAGGGGTTCCCTCAGAAAGAGGAACGCCCTGATAAGTGATAGCACTGTCAAAACAACCAGGAAACTGCTAAAGGGTCAGTTATCCAAACTAAAGAACATCGAAGGAGTCCCGAGGACTACCAAAGATATAAAATACTAGGAGGAAGTACCATTACTGATGCGCAAAGCACCGGTAACCCATCTTGCATGGCGCACTTGCCGTAGCAAGTGCTACCACGACTAAACTATGCAGGAAGCCATCATGGCGAGATAGTAGAACGCTACAGTTGTAGTACATTTTAATACCGGACTGTAAATCTATAAGAATGAAAGGATGAAACCTTGGAAGGGCCTGACGGCCTGACCATGATGAGATGAGCCGACACATTAGACAGCAGGGAGCTGAACTTGGACAAAGTATCAAATGATATAAATTTTAGCAACAGTACAACCTACTACAACAACAATAACCGACAGCACGGTAAGAACACTTAACCCGGATCTCAAAGAGAAGAACATAAGAGATCGCTCAATAATGCGAGCAAAACACTACGCAAGTGATAACGTACAAGGAATGCATTACGGAATACAATGGAGACCGTCGACATAAAAACTTTCAACAAGAATGGGATAAGACTCCCAGATTGATCACTAAGAATACCAGTAATAAGCATTCTTCAATGAAGATGTTGGAAAACCCAGGAAATAAGGGTAAAAGAAATGAATGTAAGCTATAACCTACTAAGGATTAAAGACGTACAACCCTGGAAAAGGAAAGCTCAGAGGACTACCCCCACAGAGCGGGCATAGTCGAGCCGAACAAACTGATGAATGACAGTTAATACTGTTTGTCTAACTTATTAACACCCAAGTATGATTGATCATCAACGCGTGGCGTAGTCAATGGAAGTTGAACGAGGCGTTGAGATGGAAGTATAAGATGACAGAATGATATCCAACTTGGACACTGTAAGGCAAACGCCTAATACGAACTTATCCTTATTTGCTAAAAGACATAAGTCTAATAAAACGACAGTATTGTCAAAGACACTAAGTAACCTCAGATCACCTGAATAAACTTCCATAGCAGGAAGCAGGATGCAGCGACTTACCATGAAACCCAATACTACATTTAGTATGTAACCTAACGGTGGATAGTGTTCAAGGAAACAAAAACCTATAAGGATGACCTACGGATGAGTAAGAGTACAAGTAATGGACTGAGGCATTAAGCACTAAGAGCCTACGAGCCAAGGATGTTAACCACATCAGAGCCCGAGGCAGTAAGTTGTAAGAGAGCTTATTTAAGCCATGAAGGAACTACAATTCGTAGATATGAACGGTTACCAAACCTATAACTTAGATTGTGGAAAATATTGCCAGGAGAAGGCACCAATGAGAATAATGAGATAGTACATTGGCAGGGGCGGAGAACGAACCATGCCTTTTAGGGTGGGGATACCTCTCCTTGTTGTGAGGCCAAGAGTGGGAATAAACCCCTCAAAAAGGGCTTTCACTTATTAGAGATGTAATACACTTTCGTTAGAGAATGAAAACTGTAAACCTTGAGATTACCTTAGAACATACCAGATACACTTGAGTAATAAGGAAGGCTGCAGAGACAGACCTCATATCCAACACCCAGGATTTAAACGGATGACTTCTTCAGTAACCGGTTAAATCACATGGTAAATAACATCATAAAGGGTGGAAGAACGTGAGAGAGACTGACCTACATACGACACCGAAATTGAAGTAAAACACCTTCATGTTTAGAGACAACCATTTTACAAACGGCACGGCAACCGCCATACACCGAAATTGGAGAAACCCCAGTGTGTTTACACCAAGAAGGGATTGAATATAAGATAAGATGTTAGAGTAAATGAGTAAGTAGTTGCGCCATCAATGGGCAACATGGTAAAGGCCAGCTACCACGGTAGTAGTGGTCGTGAGTACAATATTTATATAAGGGGATTAAGTCATGGTGCGCGGTAAAGTGACCGTTATGTATAAGCCGTCAAATATTGACACCGAGGCAATTAAATTTATAAGCTAAGACCGATATAAGTAAGGAAATAAGATGGTAGACGAACTGTGCATTGATGCCAGTAGTCTGGACCTGGTTAGGTAAGATTTCACAAGAAGCACACTACCCATTCCTTAAGGAACTGGAAGTGCATTCCTAGTAGAACAAATATGAGAAAGAAGATAAAAGGCTCTATGGAAAGAGACCTCAGTCACTAAGAGACCAAATCAGTATGGGATACAGAAAGAACTAGAGCATACAATACTCAAGAACGTAGTAAATGGATTTTCCTTGATTAAGTTCAAGAAGAACAATAAGTGTTATTATGGAACGATGAAAGAGGAGATCGACAACAGAATACTTCATGATTAGCAATAGCTAAACGTGTGACGGACACTACGAGTTTACTAAAACGAGATGTGGGACGACTGCACCCCACAGGGGCTTACAGGCCTGACATGCTCATTTATGAGTTAGTCGGGTAAGTAGCAATGTACCAGTAAGGTACCCCATGCATGTAGACGAGTGGTGTAAGGAACACGGGAAGTAGTCGACTCCGTACCACGGACAACGACGCAAGATCAGCTACTACCACAAACAGTCGAAGAGAAGAATTCAGTTGAACCAACAACACAAAGGAATCAGAGAACAAATAATTAAGGACTATGAAGTGTGAAGAGCACTAATTGTTAAGCACAGACATTGGACATGTCTTAAAGTGTTAAGGATAGGGCTGTAAAGCGCAATAAGCACTAAACAGTAGTTTCAGATTAAGGGTCATCCTCAGACCAAAGGTCAGTTGGAGAGAACAATTTAGACATTCGAGAAAACACTAAGAGTACGAACATAAGATCTTCAAGGAGAATGGATAGACGAGTTACAACTCATTAAGGCCGTGTATATAAAAAGATAACACGTGTCCACTGAGAGACCAATATTCCTAAACTATAAGGAGACAGAACGATATACAATACTATGAACGATTAGAAAGGCAGTTAAGCCTAAGATTATCAGAGTCGCGCAGCTGAAGCTAGCAGACCACTACCTTTGAGATTAGACCAAACTAAGTTAAGAATATGGTATAAGTACCGTTAAGAATCCTCGATGCAGAGACTAAGTCATTAGCATAGTTATGACCCTCTGATCGAAGCGTAAGTGAGATAGATGACATGGAAGCTAGAATGCTTGGTGAGAATTAGACATCTTGAACTTATGTTCAAGGATGATATAATGTTGATTACGTGGGCGTAATCCATTTTAAGGGGGGTAGAGCGAAAACCGCTTAGCGTATGTTTGTGTACTGAGTACATAAACTACGGTGTGCATAGCACAAAAGAATTTGAGAATATGTTTTACATAAACATTTTGAGATAAATCATGGCTATTGCACACAGAAGATGTGAATACCATACATATTAAGTACCTATCTTGTTAACTCCGGTGTGAGTACAAGTTAAGAGAATTAAGGAAGAGGATTAAGGAGACTTAAGGAATATATGAGACATGAGTTGATATGGAAGTATGTGCGAGATAAGAATAAGATAACACTATGAGGTATAAGACGGTGAGAGTTGGTATGAGACTGATATAGAACTTAGTAGCAATGAGAGCCTTGAGGTAAGTACTAAGAGACGAACTGGGAATGATTGATGGACTAAGTCCACACCTTGGAGATGTATTGATTACGATTAGAAAGACTAAAAAGATAGAAAATTGGAAATGAGTGAATTATTTGATGTTTGAAAATGACGTGGGAGGTGGAACTTGATTTTCTAGGGACCAAGGGAAACCGAACACAAATTGGGGTGAAAGGATAGTTCAACACTGATGCTGATCACATCAGGGTTGGATGATTCCTGAAACTCCCTACCAGTGGTCACAATTAAATCACACTATGGATAGAGGCTTTAGGATAAAACGAAATTGGAGTTGATTGTATTTTCAAATAGAGGGAATTATTCCTCACTTGACCTCGTAAAATGATTTCCTTTTTACTGAGTCTCGCCCATGAAGTCGAGGACGCATGAGCCTTTGTCTTCGGACCGGTGACATGGGGAGAACAGAGTTGTTTGTATTCTGGCCCATGGTGGCGTGGATGAATGTGCCTTTGTCTACGGACCGGTGACATGGGAGAATACGATGAAATTATGTGATTGTTTTAATCATCAAAAGGAACAAAGAGAATTTTGAGTGCTATACATGCTTAAGCATGTTGTGTGATATTAGAGTATAGGCATATGATGAATCTAATGAGCCAACAAGATTAAGTACACATAAGTGTGATCTATATGATCTATGGAATGAGGTGAGACATGTATTCTAATAAGATAAGATTCATGGGAACTTTGGGGACAAAGTTCTTTTAAGGGGGGTAGATTGAAATACCCCAAACCTAAGTATGCTAAGTAAACATCAAGTTATGATGTAATAAGGCTAAAATATGCCTTAGAAACATTGGTAGACAATTTAAAACCAAGGAAAACACATGAAAACGCCTTAAGGGCAATTTAGGCAAAAATGTGCTCTAAGCTTGGAGTGACTTTGATTAGCACCCAAATACCATTATAAGACTTTAGTAACATGATAATGGACATGTTAAATCAATTACCAAAGAAACCAAGCTCAAAAACAAGCTTAAACACAAAATGTGCTCTAAGACTCCTTAAAGCACCTTTTGAGAAATTGTCTTAGAATTGAGTTTTGAGTGGCTAAATGCCCATGATTACATCTTAATCAACATGTGTACTAATTAGTATCACATTAGGAAGTCTAAATCAATGGGAAACCAAAATTTTCACACAATTTGTGCTCTAATTTGTGAATAGTGCCAAATAGTGCCTAGTTTAGTCTTTAATCAACTTAGTTTAGTTAATTGGTCAACAAAGGCCAAAAATGCCCTTATTTAACAAGGGGGCCATTTTTGAGAGTGGTGAGTCACCACATGAGTCATCCAACTTAAGAAAAGAAGAGGGAAATAAGTAAAGTTACTATTTGCTTTATAAAACAAATATCTCCTTATAAGCTACTTTTCCTCTTCTCTCTCTTTATTCTCTTCTTTCCACCGGTTTCTTCTTCCTCTTCTCTTCCAAGGAAAATGTGAAGCTCCATCCATGGCTCCTCACCTTCATTCACTTGCCAAATGCAACTCCAAGCTCCAAATCCAAAACAAATTGCATATTTGTCTTAGTTAAGTCAAGGCCCTCCTTTCTATCTTTTCAAATCATTCAAGGCTCCATTTCGGTGCCATGAGAAAACTCCATTGATAGAGGAGAATCAAGTTTGAAGAGCTTTTTAGCTTCTCCATCCTTTCAAGGTAAGGAAAATGTAAGAAAAACCATGTTTCCACCACTTCTTCTGCATGACCGAAAATTACCTTCTCATGGAGACTTGTTTTATCCATTGTTCTAACATGATTCTATCATCTAAGGGCTAGAGGAGGTCCTACTTGATTCATATCCAAGCTTGTTTTGAGAATCCAAGGTAAAGCATTCAATTTAATACCTTAAAACACATTTTCAACCTAGGGTTTACTCCTTAAGGTTAGTGTATTATTTAGCACTCATGAGAGTCATTGTGTATTGATTAGAACATTCAAAGTTAAGATGGTGGCCGAGATTCCCAAGGGAAAAAGGTCTAAGGAGGAAGTTAAGATAAGCTTGAGAAAACAAGGTAAATTGCTTACCTAATGGTGGTTTAAGGTTTAAGGAATGAGTTTTAGATGAGTACCAATGTAGCCTAGGGCTTACATTAGGTAATGGGTTATATAACCTAGGGAAAAAGAATTTAAACAAGCTTATGAACTTGCGACTAAGGAGCCAATGAGAATGAGTTAGTAATATAAGTTTAAGATGGATTTTAAGAGCATTATAACTACTATGAGATTGATGGGTGTATTTGCAGGTTGAAAGCTTTTATATGTGGGAAATTCAGTGTTTAAGTTTAAGTTATTTAAGGGCCTAAGAGCCATGTCATTTAAGATCCTTAGTGCTATGCAATTTAAGATTATTGCAATATATTGAGTTTGTTGTGAATGAGTTGGTTTGAGTGATAAAATATGATGAGAAAGAACTTGATGTGTGTGAGATGGTTGAATGAGGAAAACAATGCATTTGGGCATGATAATATACTAGAGAAGCTATGGCGAAATTTGAGTAGGAAACAAAGTGTTTAAGTGGTAGTGGTGAGTTAAGATGCCCTAGGATTCACTTGGGATCATTAAAAGGAATTCGAGTGGAAATGAGTTAACTAAGGAGTTCTTGAGGATGAGAATGACCTAGAGTTGTCTAGGAAGAATTAGAGGATTGGTGGGTGTATTGAACACACCAAAGTCATGGTAAGAGGAATGGTAAGACTTGTGCAAAATTTGGAGGAGAAGGTGTATAATGCTTTAAGGTGATTTAGGTATGAACTAGGGAAAATATCAATGAAAGTTTTGGGAAGCTTGTGTAAGTAGTGATGATGCTAGTAGTGGAACAATAAGGTTTTAGTTTAGATGGTAATGAGTGGACTTAGGTGATGGGAGTGAAGATTGAAGGAGAATGTTGTCGATTGTCGAAGAAATCAACTAGGACTGTATAAGAGAGTAAGATCACGAGAATGGTGAGTAAATTGAGTAAAAGGGATGTAGGTGTCTAAGGAGGGTGTAGGAAGGTCAGGTAAAGAAGAAATGTTTAGGTATGTCCAAGAGTTTAGGAATGATGAGTAATAAATGGAAAAGAGAGGAATTGGTGCATGGATATGCAAGGTGACTTGAGGAAGTTTTGGTAAATGAGCTGAAGATGGAAAATATGATGTCTATGAAGTGCTCAGACTGTTAAGGAGGGAACACTTGGGTTGGTTGAAGTTTTGGTAAGGTTACAAGTTGAAAATGTAAGGAAATAAGTCCTAAGTGTTAGGAGTTTTAAAAGGATTGAGTGAATGTTGAAGAAGATCTTTGGAAATTGTTTTGGAGAGTTATGTGGAAGTTCTAAGGAGCGTTTAAGTGCCTAAGTGGTATTAGGACACATGGGGGAACTTGTGGAGAAGTTTGGAGTCAAATGGGAATTTAGAAACAAGGTTTTGGAGCCAACCGACCTTAGGGACCGGACCTGCAAGGTCGGTCGAGCTCAGTTTACACTACCGGGAAGAGTTTCTGGAATTGACCGAACTTGGGGATCGGACTTACAAGTTCGGTCGGGCTTGTATTTTGTGTACGAATTGAGTCTCTGGAATCGACCGAACTTGGGACCAACCTTGGCAAGGTCGGTCGGGCTTTAAATTTCCACGAGAAAAACTCTCGGGAATGGACCGACCTTGGGGACCGGACTTGCAAGGTGTCGGGGTAAAATTTTCAAACGGCAATAAGTTCTGGAATGGACCGACCTTGGAGGGCATTGATGGTACCCCATTAAGAGGGCATTGATGAGTAGAGGTATAAAGACCTAAGGGATTAAAGTTAAGTATAAATTTAAAAGTTTAAGGTTAAGTTGTAAGAATAAGTTGTAAAACTTATGAGGTGTTAGGTGGGGAATCATTATGGGTTAAATAAGTTAAATAAGTTTAATTAAGTTAAGTGATTAACAACCGAAAACTGAATGAATGTTTTAGGGCTTGAGTATTTGGACTCCGGAAGAGAGTAAGCAACCGAACGACCCACGGTGAACGGTACAGTTCTTCTTGTGACCTGCTTGCTAACGAGGGTCCCTCGGCTTGTGTGCTATTTGTTTTTGTGTGCGCACTAAACAAGATAAAGCATGCTACCGGAACATTATGTTTATTGTATTGTTGTGTGATGTTTGAAAACTAACACAACTTACCGTGAGAACTTACTAACCAACATTTAGTAAGGAATTGTGTGAGACTAAGGAACGCTCCCTAATGTTAGTTTGTTAATAACTGAAAGAGGTTTAACCAACAAAACATGTCTTGAGACTTCTACTAATTGGAATTGGAAGGGGGGAGTGAGGAACCCGGGACTGACTCCGGTCATGCATGCTAAGGAATAAGGGGGTCGGTATCTAAAGTAGATCCGACTTCCACTTAAGGACTTGTCTTCGGACTTGTTGCCTAGGGTCGGTTGCCGGCTCAGCTACATTGGACATACAGTCCAAGGTAGGAGGCATTAAGATGGTGCGGTAGGATCACCTAAATCCTAAATTACAAGATAAGTTGTTTATTCAACCAATGGAGTTAATAGCTCATTGGCTAGGGTGCTTTTGACCCGACAAAAATAAACATTGAGGTAAGATGCAATCATTTCTATTTAAAGAGTGGTTTGTATTCTAAGATTAAGATAAGGTTGAGATAAGTTGCAACCATTCCTTTTTAAAGGATGGTGTTGTATTATAAGACTGAGATAAGCTACTTCCATTCCTTTTAAAGGATGGTTGTTTTCTAAGACTAGATAAGACTAAGATTGAGGTAAGATAAGGATGGACTAAGATTAAGAGGAACATAACTTAAGGAGTTAAATAATTAACTCTCCTAATTAAGGGAACGCATTTAAGTCGTTCATTATGTTTGAACTTTGATTGTTCATATTTGGATTGTTGTTTACTGCACTTTCTATTATGTTGTGCATCTAATCAACCTCCATGCTATCGACAATTAGTCGTCGTAGCCACGTTAGCTTAGGGGCCATGAGAGGATCGTACCAGCATTCGTGCTGACCCCCTTTGGGGGCTGTTTTTACTACACAGGTGAACGTCAGGAGGCTGCCGTCGCGAGAGTAAGAAGGGGTACAAGCGTTACGGGTTAAGTGTGGCCTACGAGTTGTGCATGTGCACTCGTATGGCAATTTGAGTTAGTAAGATGTATAGGATGTGAGGGGATTGTAAGAAGGATATGTATTTGGTTAAGATTGTATGTACTAATGTTCGGTATATTCTGTCAATCAGACTGTGGCAAGGTCCTGGAGGGTATTGAATTCCGGTGTGACATTTATATATATGTTGTTAAGTTGCGAAACCACATTTGGATTGAGATGGGGTGTTACAATTTTCGAGCTCAATTCCAATTCATTAACAAACTAACGTCGTTAGCAGTTATTTAGTTGCACAGTTAGCAACTTTAGACTCATACGGACCTTGTATTAGATTTTCGTATTTTTCACTATTCATCTGTATTTCACTATTCATTTATACTGAAATACCCCAAACTTAGATATGGTGTTTAAATGATAAACTAAGATATAAGGAGGCTAAATAACATTTAGAAACATTAGGAAACAATTTAAATCAAAGGAAACACCATAAGAGCAGTTTTAAGCAAAAAACGTGCTTAAGCTTGGAGAGACTTGGGTGAGCACCCAAATATCATTATAAGACCTTAGTATATCCTAATGGTCATTTTAAGTCAATACCAAAGAAAACCAAAGCTCAAAAACAAGTTTAAAACACAATTGTGCTTTAAGGACTCTTAAAGCACATTTTTGAAAAATTATCTTAGAAAGGGGTTTTAAGTGGCTAAATGCCCATGATTCCTCCTTAATTGACTTGTGTTACTAATAGTATCTCATTAGGAAGTCTAAATCAATGGGAATCAAAAATTTCACAATTATGTGCCTTGGTTTAGTGATAGTAACCAAATAGTGCTAGGTTTAAGAACATTAGTCAAAGTAAGTCAACTAAATGGTCAACAAAGACACAATATGCCTCATTTGGACCAAGGGAGCCGGTTTTTTAAGTGTGACTCACCCACTTACTAGTTAAGTTAAAGAAGAAAGCAAAAGTAAGTAGTAAATTCACTATTCATCTTTTAACATAAATATCTTACCTTTGTATACTCTCTCCTCACTCTTCATTCTCTTCTCTCACCACCGGTTTTCAACCATTCTTCTTCCCTTCTCCATTCACGAAGAGAGCAGCCCCATGCTAGATCCATCTCCTTTTGCTTGCAAAACAACCTATTTTAGCTCTAAAACCAAAACAAACATACATATTCTTCTTATACTTCAAGCTCCTCCTTTCTATCTTTTCAAAACTTTAAGAGCTTCAATTTGGTTCCAGGAAAACCGCCATTAGAGGGAGGATGAAAATAAGCTTGGAGGGTGCATTAGCTTCTCCATCTCTTTCTTAAGGTAAAGAAATGTAAGAAAAAATAAGTTCCCACCATTTCTTCACCATGTCCAAAAAATTACGCTCATGGGGCTCATTTTTATGCCTGTTCTAGCTTGTTTTCGATTCTCCAAGGGCTAGGAGGTCCTCTTTGATTCATATACAAGCCTACCTTAAGACTTCAAGGTAAAATACTCACTTTAATACCTTAAAACACATTTTTGACCTAGGGTTTGCTCCTTAAGGTTGGTGCTGAAATACCCTAAACCCTTATATGTTATTTAAAAATCAAAATAAGGTATAATAAGACTAAGAAGTGTCTTAGAAACATTAGTAAGCAATTTAAAACCATAGAAAACACAATTAAATACCTTAAAGTCAATATGGGCGAAAATGTGCTCTAAGCTTGGGATAGTCTTGGCTAAGACCTAATGAGCTTACCAAGACCTTATTTATATATTAATGAACATATTAAACCAATTACCAAAGAAAACCAAGCTTGAAAACAAGTTAAAACACAAAATGTGCTTTAAGGAGTCTTAAAGCACATTTTTGAAAAATTGCCTTGTAAATGGGTTTTGAGTGGCTAAATGTCCATCATTACTCTTTAATTAACATGTATACTATTTAGTATTACATTAGGAAGTCTAAATCAATGAGAAATCAAAAATTTCACAAATATGTGCCTTGTTTTGTGAATAGTAACTAAAATAAGCTAGTTTATAACATAAGTCAAATAAGTAATTTAATTGATCAACTAAGACCAAAATACCCCTAAACACATTAAGGGGGTCGGTTTTTATGGTGGTGAGTCACCACTTATGCTAGCTTATTAAGTAAAGAGATGATGACTAATAGTTACTATTTGCTTTAACATATAAATATCTTCCAAAAGCAAACTTCAAACTCATTCTCTCATTTCTCTTCATTTCCCACATCTTCTACCTTCCTTCTTGCTCTCATTCACGGTTATGCTACAGCACCACCACCATTCTTCATCTTCAACCTCTTGTAATTCTTAGCTCCCTTTGCCAAATCAAAAACCAAGACCACCATTCTCTTTATCTTGCCAAGCTCTTCAACTTCATCCTTTCAAAACTCCAAGAGCTCCATTTCGGTGCCAAGAGGAATCTCCATGGGCGGAGCTTGAGCTCATCTTTTTACATTTTGTTGTTCTCCTTTGCTTCAAGGTAAGGAAACTTAAAGAAAAACAACATTTCCTCCATGTTTTTATGTTCACCGAAAATCACCATTAATGGTGTCTTTACCTTGCTTTGTTCTAGCTTCATTCCAATCCTTCAAGGACTAGGTGGAGTCCTCTCTTGCTACCTATCCAAACTCTCTTTCATTTTCAAGGTAAAACAATCATCTTAATGTTCTAAGACAATATATGTAACTAGGGTTTATAATGAGATGAAGCATAAAGCTTGAATACTCATTACATTGTTTGTATATTGATTAGAAGTTGACAAGCAACTAAAAGCCTTGCCGATTTAGTCAAGGAAACAAGAAAGAAGTTTGTGAGGAAAAGAGGTAAATGTGTTAACCTAATGTAATTTAAAGCCTTAGGAGAAATGAGCTTATGTTGCTTATTAAAACTACATAAGGAGCCAATGGTGAATGACCTAGTAAATGTTCTCAAGGAGACTATTAAAGGGCATATGAGTTGTTGTATGTATTTGCAGGTCAAAGGCGAATATATTGTGGGAAATTCAGTGTTTAAGGTTTATACATCTTAAGGGCCTAAGAGCCATGTTATTTAAGGGCCTAAGTGCCAAGCAATTTAAATAATGCACTATATTGTGATGTAGTGTAAGTTTGGTAAAGTTTTGTGTATAAGAATGCTCTTGATGGATCTAAGTGTTCTTGAATGTTTAATGGTGAAAACTTTGTGTTTTGGTGTAACAAGATGCTAGGAGAACCCATGTCGAAATTTAGATAATGTATAAGAAGTTTTAGGTGTTTAAAATGAGTTTGGTGAGTTAGGAAGTGTTTAGAGTATTAGTAAAAGAAACATGCATTAAGGTATTCTAAGATGTAAAAAGGACTTAGGCAATATTTTGAGGATTTATAATGCAAGTGAGTGTTTTGGGATACTTCAAGATCATGGTGAGATTGTGTTAGGACTTGTACAATGTTGGTGAACAAGGAGGAAGTAATGTATTGCATGAAGAAGCTATAAACTTGTGGAGATATTTAAGGAGTTGGTTTGTAAGAAGAGATTCTTGGGAGATGATGTTGTAATGGAGAGGAAACATTTTGGTATAATGATTATCATAGGTATGAAACACCACTTAGGAACCTAAGGAGAAAATATTATAAGTGTTAGGAATTTTGGTAAGAAATGGGTAAGTGTTTAAGGAGATAGAAAATGGGTTTTTATGGATGTTGTATGATGGTGTAAGTGTGCCAGATGATGTTAGAACACATTAGGAGGCTTGTGGAAAAGTTTGGAGAAGATTGGACAATTTTTGGACATGGGTCGGTCGGGTGAGTTTAAAAGACGGAAAAATTTCTGGAGTGGTCCGACCCAGAGGACTTGGGTCGGACGAAGTGGAATTTTCAAATCCGAGAAATTACTGGAAGGGACCGACCCAGTTGATTGGGTCGGTCGGTGGGTCGGTCTGACCCAAAACTAAAAAAAAACATAAAGGAATATGACTTATGTAATTAACCCTAAGGGTATAATGAAGGTAACCAAGGATAAGCTTGGGCACTAAAACATGTCATATAATCATGTAAAATGCTTAGTAAAATTTGAAGTTAAGTAAGTTAATTAACCGACGTTATTAATCATGTATAGGAGTGACCTACGGTGGAAACCAGTCGAAGCAAGGACCAAGGTATGGTTTTCTTGCAGTCTGTTGCCTACCGGTTTACACCGGCTTGTGTGTTGTTTGTTTTTCTGTGTGTTTATGACCTTGTAAGACTTAAGTCATGTAACGAGTTTACAGTTGTTTATATTATGGTGTTGTTAAGATGTGACTCATTTCCCTTGTGTGTGTCTAACAAGACTTAACCACTTGTTGTGATTCGTTTATTGAGTTCATTGTTGAACATCTAACAAGTGCTAACCGGGGAGTGAGGAGTTCGGTAGTTCCGGCCACGCGTGTGAGTATGGGAGTCGATGTCATAACCGGTTCGATTCTCTATGTATGTTATGGTTGTTTTCCATTTTGGTTTTCAACCTTCCCTTTAGCTTATCCAAGGCTATTTTACTAACTCACGTCGGGCCACAGGGGCATACTATGTTTTGTTCGGTGTGCTTGGATCACTATATCCGACGCACCTTTGAGTTAAGGTATTCGTTCAATTTAACAGGACGATAACGAGTTAAGTAACGAGCTTAGCATGAGTTTGGCAACATTCTCTAGGCTCTCTATGGGATCTAATTGTGTTGGTTCGCTTCCTAAAAGGATTCGTTCTTGTATGTTATGTGTGATGTTGTTATGCAATACTCTTGCTATGGTATATATGTTGTATGTTTAAAATGAATGCCATGTCATCATGACAATTAGTTGCGCGTATCCGGTAGCCGATGGGCTGCGCGTTAACCATACCAGCCAAGGGTTGCTGACCCCCTCGGGGGCTCCATATTGATATTGCAGGATGAGGATCGAGGAAGCGGAATGGCTGTAGATTCTAGGTTGCAGAAATACTTTTGGTTATTTGGATGTTGAGCCCGGTATACGCCTGTGCTCCCGTGGCGTTATATTTTGAACACCGTCGTTATTACAGTGGCAGTTGTACACAGTGGTAGTTTACAGTTACATGTTACAGTGACGGTTTGTATTAAATACTCGGTATGGTTGGTAATGTATATATGTACGGATGTTAGTACCTAATGCTTGGGAGTCTGATCATCAGACCGGTACACTTGTATTTATTCTGCCTTGTTAATCACGTGGGAGGTTAACGGCGTTGTAGCACCGAATCGTTTAGTTAATATTTAGTTGTTTATTTCCGCTGCGATTTCAATTAATGTTAAGTGTGTAGTAGGGGTGTTACAGGTGCATTGTCTAGCACTCATTAGAATCATTGATTATTGATTAGAGCATTGGCAAGGTGAGTTTGATTTGGTGACCGAGATTGATCAAGGGAAAACCTAAGGAAGAAAGTTTGTGAAGCTTGAAAAAGAACAAGGTAAATGTCTTACCTTAAGGTGTTAAATGAATTAAGGGATAGGATTTAGATATGTGATAAGTTTAGCTTAGAGTTTACATTAGGAAAGGGCTATAAAAACCTAGGAGAAACAATGATTATATTTGAGAACTTGTGATTAAAGAGCAAATGAGAAATGAGATAGTTAGATAATTCAAGGTGAATTATAAGAACACTTATATTGCAATGGGAGCCATGTTGTGTGTATTTGCAGGTCAAAGGCAATATATATTGTGGAAATTCAGTGCTTAATATTTATGCATTTAAGGGCCTAAGTGCCAAGCAATTTAAGTTTATGCACTATATTGTGATGTAGTGAAGTTTGGGTGTATATTGTGTGTTAAGATGGTGTAATGAGAATTTGAGTGTTTATAGTGTGAAAGTGGTGAAAATTTAAGTGCTTGGGTGTAGGAATATACTAGGGAAGCCATGTCAAAATTTGGTGGAGAAACTAAGTGTTTAAGATGTTTTAAGGGGATTTTAGGGATAAGGATGTTCTAGTAAACCTTAAGGGTTGTTTTAGTGAAAATGAATAAACTATGGAGTTCTTGTGCACTAGGATGATCTAGGTGATGTTTAGGAGGAACTAAAGGTTTCCATGGTGAGTTTAAGGCACCAAGACCAAGACTAAGGAAGTTAGAAAACTTGTGCAAAGTTCAAAGGAAAACTAGGGTGTAATGATAAGGAACTAAACTCTAAGTGTTAAGGATTTAGTAAGAATTAGAGTAAAAGTTTAAGGAGGTTGTTGGATGATTTAGGGAGGTGTTAAGGTGTTTAAATGATGTTAAAACATGTGGGAGAACATGAGGAATGATTAGGAAAAAATTGGGGTGAAATAGGAGCCCAAAAAGAGGAGAAAAACACTTTAGAAATTAGGTTCTGTAGTGGACCGCCCCTAGGGACCGCCCCTGTGGGGAGGTCCAGTTGTTTGCTGCAGGCGTGGGACTTTCTGTTGTGGACCACCCCTGGGACCTCCCCAGTGGGGCGGTCCGGACCAGAACATAAAAAAATAATAATTTATTTTTAAGGAGGATAAGGGGGCATTAGAAGTAAGCTAGTAATAGGGCAATGGTGATTAGATAAGCAAGTATATGAGGGTTTTAAGGATTAAGTAAAGTAAAGGATTTTAAGTGTTTAAGGTTAAGTTCTAAGAACTTTTAGGTATTGATGTTATTGGGTTGTCTATGACATGTTTAGTAGGAAAAATAGCTACTAAGAGGGTGACCAAAAGTAAGGGACAATAAGAAACAAAGCACTTGAACGTTTAAGATAAAAACCACAAGGACTTAGTAAATGACAATGGGTAAATGTTAGTGTTTAGAAAGGTTAAGTAAGTGAATAACGTTAAGTTGAGCTAAATAATGACTTAAAACCGAATGAATGTTTTAGGACTTGTGAATTGGGACACGGAAGGAGATAAACCGAACAATCGCCGACTGTGAACGGTACAGTCTTTCTTGTGACGTGCTTGCTAACGAGGTGTCCCTCGGCTTATGTGCTATCTGTTTATTTGCTATGACTAAGACAAGATAAAGTATGCAACCGGTTATACTTGTTCTCGTTGTGAATGTGTTTTCTTTACACTAACCCACGAGACTTGAGATTGTTACTAACTAAGTTTAGTACTTATTGAGTTAAGAAGAAGAGCTAAATATTGGTATCTGTTGGTTAATACCCGTTAAGGTTTAACTAACACATGGTTTGTAAGATTTTCACTAACTGGAACTTAAGGGGGGGGGGGGGAGTGAGGAACCCGGGACTGACTCCGGTCATGCATGCTAAGGAAAGGGGGTCGGTATCTGAATCAGATCCGTCCTCCGCTTAAGGACTTGTGTTCGGACTTGTTGCCTAGGGTCGGTTGCCGGCTCAGCTACACTGGACTCCCGTCCAAGGTAGGTGGCATTAAGATGGTGCGGTAGGATCACCTAAATCCTAAGTTTAAGATGAGATACAACCATTTCCATTCTAGAAACGGGTTGTATACTGAGATTAAGATGAGGATAAGACTGAGGTAAGTTAAGGAGAACTGAGGATAAGTGGAATCCGATCTGGAGGAGGTTATTACTAACCCACTTGATAAGGGAACGCTTGAGTCATTCATTTGTGTGTGAACTATGTATGTTCATCTGTGGATTGTTGTTTATTACACTTCATATTATGATTGTGTATCTAATCAATTTCCATGCTATCGACAATTAGTCGTCGTAGCCCCGTTAGCTTGGGGGCCACGAGAGGGTCGTACCGGCATTCGTGCTGACCCCCTTTGGGGGCTGTTTTTACACTTGCTGGTAAGCGGCCCATGAAGTCACACCACGAGTAGGAGCAGTTAGGAGGGTTATTTATTTTTGAGCACGGGTTGCGCATGTGCGCCCGTCTGTTTATATTTAAACTGGTGGAAGTTTATGTTGTCACTTGAGATACTTAAAACTCGGTTGGTGGGTATTTTGGACGGTATGTATATTTTGGATAAGTGTTGTAAATTAGTAAAGTTCGGTATGTTCTTTTGATCAGACCGTGGCAAGGTCCCGATGCTAGTTTATTCCACTGCGATCATTGTGATTAAGTTGTTAAGTTTTGCGATAACCACGATTGGCTTTGGACGGGGTGTTACAAAAAATGGTATCAGAGCGTAGTTACGCTCTGATCGAGAAATACCGGACATAGGTGACCACCGAGTTAGGATATGAGTTCAGATATAAGTAATGGGTTAAGGGTGTGAGAAGTTAGAGTGAGTAGAGTCAGATGGCCACTATTTAGTGTGGATCGTCTTTACCGTCTTCGGATGTTATAACTCCTTGAACCGAAACCGTTATGGATTTGAACCTAATGTGGGTTGTGTTTATTCAGATGTCAGGAAGGAGAGGAGGCCGAGGCCGTGGCCTGGGCGATGATGCCACTGAGATACCAGGAGGGCAGACGATTGCAGAGATCGTGGCTGCCGCATTGGGGCACATGGGCTATCAGCCTGGTGCACCCCCACCTCCACCGCCCCAGCCCCGGGAACCGAATTGGGTGAAGAGTCTGGCTGACCTTCGACCCGCACACTTTAAGGGGGAGACAGATCCCGCTAAGCTCGAGGTGTACATCTCCGAGCTGGAGACCGCCTTCGAGACCCTTGATGTCCCTGCTGGGATCAAGGTGCGCCTGGCTGCATTTTATCTGAAGGGAGCGGCAGGCGATTGGTGGAAGCTGGTGAGGGCCGAGCATGTGGCCAATCCAGAGTTCGGCTGGGAGCAGTACACCGCACTACTACGAGCTAAGTACTATCCCGCCCATGTCCAGACAAAGAAGCGCCTACAGTTGGATGCGCTTAAGCAGACCGACAAGATGACGGTGGACGAGTATTACTCAGAGTTCACCGCCTTGCTCCGTCTTCTGCCAGGTCTTGGATATTCAGACCAGATACTGGTGGACCGCTTCTATGGCGGGCTTAGCCATCGACTCCGCTACGGCATGGGGCCGACGAGCTATACTACCTTACAGGTAATAAGAATGGTTGAGAAATGAGTAAGTAAATTAGTAAGATTTAGATTGTGAGAAATAAGAGAAACTAATACTTTGGAAAGCAGGAGTGCTATCATGCCGCTGCTAAGGTTGAGATAACCGTCCAGCTGAGGGACGAGGACAATGCTAAGAGAAAGAACGCCGGGAAGAGCACCGAGCATCAAGGGCAAGGAGGGTACAAGAAACAGAAGTACCAGCCTCAAGCCCAGAAAAGTCAGAACCAAAAAGGGAAGGAGGAAAAGGAGAAGGCTCCAGAAGAGCCACTGAAGTTGACATATGCATATACAGCTAAGCCCCTGCACTCAAGGGCGCCAAAGGGTAAAGAAGTTAATATTGAGTGAGTTAAGAGATAATTAGCAACCGTTTAAGATATGAGTACTATCATTGTGAATGATCAGGATCTGAGACTGATAAGGGAGCCGGTGGTGGCTACCAGCGACGCTACATCTGTCAGTGGTGTCACAAGGACCACCCCGGGCTCGATTGTAAGGGGAACAAGGTTGAGTGCAACTACTGTGGGGTGTACGGGCACCGAGCATACGAGTGCTTCCGGAACCCCGCTAGTAGAGCCTTTAGGCCCGAGATGAGGGGCAAGGGCAAGACTGATCAGGGAGCTGGATCTGACAGTCAGAAGAGAGTGCAGCAAGCTGCAGACAAGAACCCACGGGTAGCCCAGAAGTCGGGACCCACACTACACATGGTGGACCGGGACGATGAGCCTGAACCCTCATCGAGACCAGGTACTGCTAAAACCGTTAAGTGATATAATTACCTGCTTACCGCATTATCATGCATGTTTGGTGAATAATTGAGTTAAGTGAGAATAAGGTAAGATTAGAACTTAAGTGAGATATGACCTATTACCACCTTAGGAAACTTTAACATTTGCTATCCAATGCCTTCAACACCTAACCCGGAATACACCGACATCGAAACCCGAGACTTTCCAGCCGAACAATGTCAGGTCATCCGCCCAGGTATGATATTATTAAGGGGATACCTGACACCCGAAGCACATATAGCCATCATCAGGAGATGCAGACAGTTAGGAGTGGGACCGGGAGGTTTTTATACACCGGAGTACCCAGGAGGAGCAAGGATGAAATTAAAGATGATGAGCTTAGGCAAGGATTGGAATCCGTATGCCAAGACCTACCAGACCACGAGGATGCAAGATGGAGTCTCACCACCGGGAATACCCGAAGAGTTCCATCCGGTTATTACACAAGTCGTGGAGATCGCTCAGCAGTTGGAGGCTGACCCGATTCCAGACATCAAAGCGGACATCTGCATTGTAATCTTCTATGAGAAAGACACGTGACTCGGACTACATCAGGACAAGGACGAGACGACGGAGTCTCTCGAAAGAGGAATACCCGTAGTGTCTTGGTCCATTGGAGATGACGCTGAATTTTTGTACGTCGAGCAGAAGCGTGCGGACCGTGCTAATAAGTTAATACTTAAGTCAGGGGATGTACTAGTTATGGGAGGATAATCAAGGATGTTGTACCATGGAATTATGAGAATCAAGCTGAATACAACACCGTCAGCAGTAATCAATGCGACGCATATGAGGCCAGGGCGGTTAAACCTAACCTTTAGACAATATTAGCCATGTAATGCTTTAAGTATGAAGTAAGGAATGAGATGTAAGAAGAAGCACATGTTGTAAACAGGATGGTTATGAATAAAATAACAGTGTTGTTCATATTGATTGTTACGACTCTTGTTATACCATCATTACTCATACAGCTTGTGAATATAATTAGGTTATGGACTCGGTACGGAAGGTGCGCTAAGTATACTTACAGAGGTACAGGCCAACGCCAGCGGCACTATCCTCACCGGCACCTTTCCGATTAATGGAATTGAGGCATCAGTTCTTTTCGACTCAGGGGTCACGCATACCTTTATCTCGACATCGTTTGCGAGAAGGTTGGGGCTAGACGCCAATGAGCTACCCGACTTCACGGTTACACTCCCGTCTAAAGAGAAGGTTCGTTGCACTCGCTACTACCGAGGAGCCATTGTCATAATTAAGGGGGAAGATTTTCCAGTCAGTTGTATTGAGTTTAAGGAGTTGCGATTTGATGTGATTTTCGGGATGAATTGGTTGGAGCGGTACAAGGGTCGTATCCTCTGCGCCGAGCATAGACTGCTGCTCAGGAGTCTGTCTGGGGTAACAATATCATACCGCCAGAGGCCCAGAGAGCCTTCGACTAAGATCATCACCGCTATGGCAATGTATAAGGAGTTGAGAAGGAAGGAAGAAGTATATCTCTGCTATGTCCAGGACATAGAGAGGGACCCCGAGTTCGACCCCGACTTACCGGTAGTGTCGGAGTTCCCCGATCTGTTTCCACGGGAACTGCCCGGCATGCCACCCACTCGGGAGGTAGAGTTCACCATCGAGCTGCTACCTGGTACCGGACCGATAGCCAAGGCACCATACCGCATGGCTCCGACAGAAATGAATGAGCTGAAAGAACAGTTAAAAGATTTGTTGGATAAGGGATTTATCAGACCGAGTGTATCACCTTGGGGAGCGCCAGTTCTCTTCGTGAAGAAGAAGGATGGTAGTCTCCGCCTCTGCATCGACTACAGAGAGTTGAATGCAGTGACTATGAAGAATAAGTACCCACTACCCCGCATTGATGATCTGTTCGATCAGTTGAAGGGGGCATCCGTGTTTTCCAAGATTGATCTCAGATCGGGGTATCATCAGATAGCCATTAAGGAGGGAGATATTGAGAAGACGGCATTCCGGACACGATACGGCCACTATGAGTTTACAGTGATGCCGTTTGGTTTGTCGAACGCACCGGCGAAATTTATGGATCTGATGAACCGCTTGTTCCGGGAGCAGCTGGACAAGTCGGTTGTGGTATTAATTGATGACATTTTAATATATTCGAAATGAAGAGCTGAGCATGAGGAACATCTGAGGAGGGTATTGGAGATACTGAGGGAGAACCAGCTATACGCTAAGTTCTCCAAGTGTGAGTTTTGGCTTGACCAGGTCTCTTTCCTGGGTCATGTCATCTCAGATGCTGGGATCTCGGTGGATCCAGTAAAGGTTAATGCCATGCGTACTTGGCCGAGACCGAAGACAGGTACCGACATTTGGAGCTTTCTTGGTTTGGCAGGTTACTACCGGAGGTTTGTTAAGGATTTCAGCAAGGTCACGAAGCCGATGACCGGTCTGATGAAGAAAGATGCACCGTTCGTGTGGACGGCTGATTGTGAGACTTCGTTTCAGAGTTTGAAGGACTCATTGACCACTGCACCGGTTCTGACTATTCCAGACGGTACGGAGGGCTTTGAGGTTTACTATGATGCATCCGGCAGAGGGCTGGGTTGCGTGCTCATGCAACATGGCAAGGTGGTGGCATATGCCTCACGCCAGTTGAAGAAACATGAGGAGAACTACCCCACACATGATTTAGAGCTGGGAGCTGTAGTCTTCGCTTTGAAGATATGGCGCCACTAATTATACGGGGTTAGTGTGACGATCTGCACCGATCACAAGAGCTTGAAATATATATTCACTCAGAAGGAGTTGAATCTCAGACATAGGAGATGGTTAGAATTTCTGAAGGACTATGACATTGACCTCCAATACAAAGAGGGAAAGGCCAATATTGTAGCAGACGCCCTGAGTCGTCGAGCACACTCACTCCATTCGCTAGTTTCTTTCTCCAGCTTGGTTGATGAGGTGCAAGAGGCTCAGAGGACAGATGAGTACATGGGGGAGGTCAGACAGAAGCTGACAGATGGAACCTTTGAGAGTCAGAAATACAACTTCAGACTTCATGATGATGATCTGATCAGACTTAAGGGCCGGTTATGCATACCACGGGGCAACACGGATCTGAAAGACCGTATACTTAGAGAATCTCACTGTTCTTCAGTTTCCATCCATCCGGGAGCCTCTAAGATGTATAAAGACATGAAGAGGTACTTCTGGTGGTCGGGGATGAAGACAAATGTTACCGAGTTCGTCTTGAGGTGTCTCACATGCCAGAAGGTGAAATTCGAGCACCGACGACCGGGCGGAATGGTACAGTCGATGCCAGTTCCGGAGTGGAAGTTTCATGATATCTCCATAGACTTCGTAGTTGGACTTCCACCTGCTAGGGGAGGTCTCAACATGATATGGGTGGTGGTGGATCGCCTTACCAAAGTAGCCCGATTCATACCGATGAAGGATACTTGGAAGGTGACCAAATTAGCTGAGTTATTTGAGAAGAAAATTATGAGGCATCACGGGATACCGAAGACCATAGTGTCAGATAGAGATACCAGATTCCTTTCGAGATACTGGAGAGCTACCAGAGAAGCATTGGGTACAGAACTGAAGCTGAGTACCGCGTTCCATCCTCAGACAGATGGTCAGACTGAGCGTACAATTCAGACACTCGAGGACATGCTGAGAGCATGTGCCTTAGACTTCCAGGGCAGTTGGATTGACAAGTTACATCTGATCGAGTTTTCATACAACAACAACTATCACGCTTCGATCAAGATGGCACCTTTTCAAGCGTTGTACGGTAGACCATGTCGTACACCACTCTGCTGGGATGAGTCGAGTGAGACGGTCATTATAGGACCAGAATACTTAGAACAAGTTAAGGCTGAAGTTCAGCAAATCAGGGAGAACATGAAAGCTGCTCAAGATAGGCAGAAGTCGTATGCTGATGTTCGACGACGAGACCTGGAATTCGCGGTTGGCGACCGGGTATTTCTGCAATTTTCACCGATGAAGGGTGTATTCAGGTTTGGGCAGAAGGGCAAATTGAGCCCGAAGTTTGTTGGTCCTTATGAGATTACGGAGCGGGTAGGCCCAGTTGCTTACCGGTTGAATTTACCTGCTGAGCTGGGTAAAGTGCATGATGTTTTTCATGTTTCACAGCTAAAGAAATACATGCACCACCCCTCCCATGTGTTAGAACCTGAGAGGTTGACATTAGAACCGAATATGAGATCAGTGGAGGTTCCTCAGAGAATCTTGGATAGTAAGACTAAGGACACTCGCCATAAGTCAGTGCGACTGGTGAAGGTTCTCTGGTCTAACCAAGATGTCGAAGACGCCACGTGGGAATTAGATGATAAGATAAGGTCGAAGTACCCTTCTTTGTTTACCGACTAGATCGTCTGTATAGGGTACGAGGCGTACCCCTTTTTAAGGGGGTAGAGCTTCCTCGCTTTTGAGTTAGTAAACGAACATGTTTGTCGTTTTGTTTGGTTGGTGTAAGATGTGGTTTGTGTAAGTTGTGTAAGTTACTACACCTTGGTGGTAAGTTTGAGATATGTATAATACTTATGTATTGTATTTGTGGTAGACCTTTGAGTCTTGAGACGTGTGAATGAGAATATAAGATGTGGTGTTAAGATTGAGAAATTGAGTACCGTGAATGATTAAGTACACGTGTGAACTTTGGGGACAAAGTTCTTTTAAGGGGGGTAGATTGAAATACCCCAAACTTAGATATGGTGTTTAAATGATAAAATAAGATATAAGGAGGCTAAATAATGCCTTAGAAACATTAGGAAACAATTTAAATCAAAGGAAACACCATAAGAGCAGTTTAAGCAAAAACGTGCTCTAAGCTTGGAGAGACTTGGGTGAGCACCCAAATATCATTCTAAGACCTTAGTAATATCCTTATGGTCATTTTAAGTCAATTACCAAAGAAAACCAAGCTCAAAAACAAGTTAAAACACAAATTGTGCTTTAAGGACTCTTAAAGCACATTTTTGAAAAATTGTCTTAGAAAGGGGTTTTAAGTGGCTAAATGCCCATGATTACTCCTTAATTAACTTGTGTACTAATTAGTATCTCATTAGGAAGTCTAAATCAATGGGAAATCAAAAATTTCACAATTATGTGCCTTGTTTAGTGAATAGTAACCAAATAGTGCTAGTTTAAGACATTAGTCAAAGTAAGTCAACTAAATGGTCAACAAAGACCACAATATGCCTCATTTGACCAAGGGAGCCGGTTTTTAAGTGTGACTCACCACACTTATCTAGTTAAGTAAAGAAGAAAGCAAAAGTAAGTAAATTCACTATCACCTTTAACATAATATCTTACCTTGTGTATACCTCTCTCCTCACCTCTTCATTTCTTTCTCACCACTGGTTTTCACCATCTTCTTCCCTTCTCCATTCACGTAAGAGCAGCCCCCATGCTAGCTCCATCTCCTTTTGCTTGCAAAACACTCATTTTAGCTTCAAAACCAAAACAAAATACATATTCTTCTTAGTTAGCTAAAGCTCCTCCTTTCTATCTTTTCAAAACTTCAAGAGCTTCAATTTGGTGCCAAGGAAAAACCGCCATTAGAGGAGGAAAAATAAGCTTGGAGGGTGCATTAGCTTCTCCATTCTCTTAAGGTAAAGAATATGTAAGAAAAATCAAGTTCCCACCATTTCTTCACATGTCCGAATATTATCACTCATGGGGCTCCATTTTTATGCCTTGTTCTAGCTTGTTTTCTATTCTCCAAGGGCTAGAGGAGGTCCTCTTTGATTCATATCCAAGCCTACCTTAAGACTTCAAGGTAAAATACTCACTTTAATACCTTAAAACACATTTTTGACCTAGGGTTTGCTCCTTAAGGTTGGTGCATTGTCTAGCACTCATTAGAATCATTGATTACTGATTAGAGCATTGGCAAGGTGAGTTTGATTTGGTGACCGAGATTGATCAAGGGAAAACCTAAGGAAGAATGTTTGTGAAGCTTGAAAAAGAACAAGGTAAATGTCTTACCTTAAGGTGTTAAATGCATTAAGGGATGGGATTTAGATATGTGATAAGTTTAGCTTGGAGTTTACATTAGGAAAGGGCTATAAAAACCTAGGAGAAACAATGATTATATTTGAGAACTTGTGATTAAAGAGCAAATGAGAAATGAGATAGTTAGATAATTCAAGGTGAATTATAAGAACACTTATATTGCAATGGGAGCCATGTTGTGTGTATTTGCAGGTCAAAGGCAATATATATTGTGGAAATTCAGTGCTTAATATTTATGCATTTAAGGGCCTAAGTGCCAAGCAATTTAAGTTTATGCACTATATTGTGATGTAGTGAAGTTTGGGTGTATATGTGTAAGAGTTGGTGTAATGAGAATTTGAGTGTTTATAGTGTGAAAGTGGTGAAAATTTAAGTGCTTGGGTGTAGGAATATACTAGGGAAGCCATGTCAAAATTTGGTGGAGAAACTAAGTGTTTAAGATGTTTTAAGGAGATTTTAGGGATAAGGATGTTCTAGTAAACCTTAAGGGTTGTTTTAGTGAAAATGAATAAACTATGGAGTTCTTGTGCACTAGGATGATCTAGGTGATGTTTAGGAGGAACTAAGGGTTTCCATGGCGAGTTTAAGGCACCAAGACCAAGACTAAGGAAGTTAGAAAACTTGTGCAAAGTTCAAAGGAAAACTAGGGTATAATGACTTGTAAACATGTGCTAGCTTATGTAGCTTTAGGAAGGATGAGAAAAGGGAGTAGGTGTGAGCAATAATGCATGAGGAGTAGTTATGTGGTAAGTAGAAAGACACCTTGGTTAGAGAAAGTCCTAGGTGAAAACACAAGTTGGAAGTATAAGGAACTAAGCTCTAAGTGTTAAGGATTTAGTAAGAATTTGAGTAAAAGTTTAAGGAGGTTGTTGGATGATTTAGGGAGGTGTTAAGGTGTTTAAATGATGTTAAAACATGTGAGAGAACATGAGGAATGATTAGGAAAACATTGGGGTGAAATTGGAGTCCAAAAAGAGGAGAAAAACACTTTAGAAATTAGGTTCTGCAGTGGACCGCCCCTAGGGACCGCCCCTGTGGGGCGGTCCTGTTGTTTGCTGCAGGCGTGGGACTTTCTGTTGTGGACCGCCCCTGGGACCTCCCCAGTGGGGCGGTCCGGACCAGAACATAAAAAAAAATTATTTTTAAGGAGGATAAGGGGGCATTAGAAGTAAGCTAGTAATAGGGCAATGGTGATTAGATAAGCAAGTATATGAGGGTTTTAAGGATTAAGTTAAGTAAAGGATTTTAAGTGTTTAAGGTTAAGTTCTAAGAACTTTTAGGTATTGATGTTATTGGGTTGTCTATGACATGTTTAGTGGGGAAAATAGCTACTAAGAGGGTGAACAAAAGTAAGGGACAATAAGGAACAAAGCACTTGAACGTTTAAGATAAAAACCACAAGGACTTAGTAAATGACAATGGGTAAATGTTAGTGTTTAGAAAGGTTAAGTAAGTGAATAACGTTAAGTTGAGCTAAATAATGACTTAAAACTGAATGAATGTTTTAGGACATGTGAATTGGGACACGGAAGGAGATAAACCGAACAATCGCCGACGGTGAACGGTACAGTCTTTCTTGTGACCTGCTTGCTAACGAGGTGTCCCTCGGCTTGTGTGCTATCTGTTTATTTGCTATACTAAGACAAGATAAAGCATGCAACCGGTTATACTTGTTCTCGTTGTGAATGTGTTTTCTTTACACTAACCCACGAGACTTGAGATTGTTACTAACTAGTATAGTACTTATTGAGTTAAGAAGAAGAGCTAAATATTGGTATCTGTTGGTTAATACCCGTTAAGGTTTAACTAACACATGGTTTGTAAGATTTTCACTAACTGGAACTTAAGGGGGGAGTGAGGAACCCGAGACTGACTCCGGTCATGCATGCTAAGGAAAAGGGGTCGGTATCTGAATCAGATCCGTCCTCCACTTAAGGAATTGTCTTCGGACTTGTTACCTAGGGTCGGTTGCTGGCTCAGCTACACTGGACTCCCATCCAAGGTAGGTGGCATTAAGATGGTGCGGTAGGATCACCTAAATCCTAAGTTTAAGATGAGATACAACCATTTCCATTCTAGAAACGGTTTGTATACTGAGATTAAGATGAGGATAAGACTGAGGTAAGTTAAGGAGAACTGAGGATAAGTGGAATCAGATCTGGAGGAGGTTATTACTAACCCACTTGATAAGGGAACGCTTGAGTCGTTCATTTGTGTGTGAACTATGTATGTTCGTCTGTGGATTGTTGTTTATTGCACTTCATATTATGATTGTGTATCTAATCAATTTCCATGCTATCGACAATTAGTCGTCGTAGCCCCGTTAGCTTGGGGGCCACGAGAGGGTTGTACCAGCATTCGTGCTGACCCCCTTTGGGGGCTGTTTTTACACTTGCAGGTAAGCGGCCCATGAAGTCACCACGAGAGTATGAGCGGTTAGACTTAGGATGGGTTATTTATTTTTGAGCACGGGTTGCGCATGTGCCCCCGTCTATTTATATTTAAACTGATGGAAGTTTATGTTGTCACTTGAGATACTCAAAACTCGGTTGGTGGGTATTTTGGACGATATGTATATTTTGGATAAGTGTTGTAAATTAGTAAAGTTCGGTATGTTCTTTTGATCAGACCGTGGCAAGGTCCCGGTGCTAGTTTATTCCGCTGCGATCATTGTGATTAAGTTGTTAAGTTTTGCGATAACCACGATTGGCTTTGGACAGGGTGTTACATATACGGTCTCGTATTCTACTATTCATTTATACGGCCTCGTATTTTACTATTCACCATATTTCACTATTCACGTATACGTATTTTACTATTCATGTATACGTCTCGTATTTGACTATTCATGTATATGTATTCACTATTCATGTATACGTATTTACTATTCATGTATACGTATTTACTATTCATGTATACGTATTTACTATTCATATATACGTATACTATTCACATATACGAGTACTATTCATGTACACTTAAACTTTTCGTATACGTCCGTATGATACTCCGTATCATACGTATTTATTTCTTTTTCCAATATAACTTTTATTTTCATTAAAATACTTTATGTATTGATTTCTCCTATACTTATTAAATTACGGGTATACCCCTCGTATACCTTAATTTATATACGGGTTTCGTTTAAACCCGTCTTAACTCTGTTTCTTTTACAACTTGTTTCTAAATTCTTTATTTAATTTCCTTAACCTTCTTAAACACATAAAAATGTGTTATTTACATTACTTACCCATAGTTTTCTCTTAATCTCCATTTTACTCTTAATAAGTTCTAAACTTGTTATTTTTATTCTAATTTCCTCCAAAGTCTTATTAATTATTTCTATACTTTTGGTCAATTACCAAAATATACCCAAGTTTGACCAGTATTTTATGGTCAAACCTCCTAACTTTCCATAATTTACAATATTACCCTTAAAGTTAATTTAACTTAACTTTTTATTCCTTTATCCTTTTAATATCTAATCTTTTGCTACAAATTTTATTCTAGCTCCTCTAAACATTTTATAAAATGTCATTGACCAAGTTTGACCATGTTTGACCAGGGAAATTACCATTTTACCCTTGTGGTCTTTTCTTTTATCCTAACTCATTTATTAACCAATTCAACTCTAATTAATTTCTAATTTTCGTAACTAATTTACCTACAGATTTTTGAACATCAAAAATCATCTTAAACATCTCTAAACCACCAGATTTAATTATCTAATGTTATAGTATATAAATATCATCTTTTATTATCCTTAAGTATACCAAAAACCTTATAAATTCCTTATAACACTTATAAACTCTTTAAAAATTGTAAACTTAATTCTACAATTATTTTCTCATCACTTAAACTCTCACAAATACATATTAACTCATATATGTTTTCGGCCTTAATATTATGTAACCAAAACTCCTCAAATTTTACATATTACTCTTAATTATACTAATTCCTTTAATTTAACTAAGTTAGATAATTTTTCTAACTCATTAATAACCCCTTAATTTTCGGCCATGTTGAAATTCATAGTATATGAATTTTTCTTGTATATTATGATAGCTTATATTGTAGCTTATATCATAAGGAGTATAAATCTAATTTTAGATTTACAAAATATTAACATTTTAGGTGCTAAAAATTAAATCCAACACCTAACAAAATTGGCCATAATAACCAAGGTACACAATAGATTAGATCATATATAGATCAATACTTAGAACCTTGAAATAGGTAGTTGTAGGATTTACCTTGTATATTAACCATTAGCTTAATATTTAAGCTTGATTTCCTTAGAATTTTGATAGCAATTTTCTAGAGAAATTGGCTCCAAAATTATACAATAAGATGAAGAATAAGATGGGTTAGTATCCCATGCCAATCGGCTGTAACAAAAACCAAAGAACAAGAAGTTTTCAAGAAGGCAATGTTTTACCTCGAGAATCAAAGGCACTTCTTTGTAGTTTTTCCTGAGAATCTGGGGGCTCATGAGCTATGGTTGTAAAGCTCTTGAAGAGAGGATTCCAACGAGCTATAAAGCTTGTGATTTGGAGCTAGGACAAGAAAGTTATGATTTCTACAAGGAAAGGTGTTCTTTAAGGCTTAAATCTAAGAACATGGAGTATTTTTGTGTTGTTTCTTCAAAGAGAGGATGAGCTACGACCTTGGAAGCTCTCATTTGACAGGTGAGAGTCTGATTAATGATTCACCAAGGGGACAAGATGATTTGGCACTTCATAGAAGTCTTGGTTGTTGAAATAGTAGAAAGTTAAAGCATTTTGGACATGGTGAGTCACCATATGAGGTCGGCAGCCTTGTGCCTTATTTGATCTAATTTTTTTTGTTTTATTCTTATATTATGTAACATTTTATGTATTAAACTCGTTCCTAATGACTTATACCATGTGTTTGGTATGTTACATAGCCAAAAATGCCTTAAAACACATTTTATGTGCTTCCGGGTTCACATTGATTATGCAATTTGTTTTGGCTAGTTTAAATGTGTTCTTAGTACATTTACAACCTTTAGAAACTTTGTTCATGAAATCATGTTGCTAATTCCAATTTAAACCAAGTCGTTTAGTGGTTTCTCCTTGACTTTCGTCAGTTTACTACCGGTTTTTGTGTGGACTTGTATACTTAATTTGTGTGTATACGCTATGGCTCCTATGACCATTTAATTGTTGTTCCCTTATTAATTATTGGTATTTAGGCTCATTAGCCTTTTAATTCCATGTATAAATGCTTGAGGCACATTTTCCTTTAAAGCACATTTTTCTTTAAAGCACATTTTTGTGCTCTAAGGTACGTTTACGGTTTAAACGCTAATTCCACTTAATGTGTATTACTAATCTTAGAGGTATTTCATATTTGAAATCTCTTGGGAACTTATTAGTAGTTCCCTAATTTATTTATACTCTTTAAAACACCTTTTTGCTCTAATTGTTCCTAAAGCATGTTTTGGTGTAAATTGTTGTTTAACACTTCTTCTAATGTTTCTAAGGCACATTCTAGCCTTAGTATATCCTAATTAGATAGTTAATTAATATATTAAGGTTTGGGGTATTTCACCAAGTCTTCATTTTGACTCCTTAAGGTGAGAACAACACTTAAATCCCATTTTTGTGCTTTAAGGCTTTATCTTTGATTATGGAGTATAGGAAGTTCTAACCCTTAAACTTTATTCTTCCTTGTAACATGGCCGAAATTTTGGAGTCCCTAAACATCTATAACTGAACCGAAACCAAGAAGAAACAAGTGTGAGGAAGTCATATTTTGGAAAGGTAAAACTTTGGATTAATCCTTGGTGGATAAAGGTTTCAATAAGCCATTAACTTGTACAAAATATTAATGAGTTCTCCTTTTTATTTTAGGGATGATAATCAAGAGAACTCCAACCTATAAGTCTCTTTAGAAAATCAACTTTGGAGCATTAGGAGGTAAACTCCTTAAACTAGGGATTTATGTCATTTTGATGATGTTTTTGGTGTTGTAACCATTAAGGCCGAGAGCCTACTGTCTTACTTCTGTATTTTAAGTTTATAATGTGTTTAGAGCAAGTTTAAAACATTAAGTTAAGTTTAAAACACTTATATGTACAAAGGAATAAGAATAAGGGGCTAAAATGCAATTTTTGGAAACTAAGGGGTTAGTTTGGTGTAAGGCCGAAAAGGTTCTGTATAAAATGGGTCATAATGACCTAAATATGATTATAAACATATATTATAAGTTTGGATAAATTAAAACAAGTTTAGGTGCTTAAGTAACAAGTTTATTAAGATATGTGGCTAAAAATGTAATTTTGATAAAGCTAGGTGTCCAATCTGTATAAGGCCGAATTGTTTCTGTATAAAATGGTTTATAATGATATAATTATGTTTATGAACTTGTATTATAAGTTTGGGTAAGTTAAAATAAGGTTTAAGCACTTAAATGACAAGTTTGTCAAATTTTGGGGTTAAAATGTAAAGTAAGGGAACTATGGTGTACTTGCTGTATAAAGTAATTCATAATGGTCTAAATATGTTTATAAATTTATACTATAATTTTTGGATAAGTTAAAATAAAGTTAAGTGTTTAAATAACAAGTTTATTAAGTTATGTGGCTAAAATGTGATTATTATAAAGTTAAGTGCTAAATCTGTAAATAGCCGAGAGTGTACTGTAATTTAAGGGTTATAATTACCCAAATATGATTATAAACTTACATTATAAGCCTTGGATATTTTAGCTAAGTGTTAAAGGTTTAAAATGACAAGTTTATTAAGTTATGTGGTTAAAAAATGTAATTTTTATAAAGTTTGGGGTATGGCTGGTAAAAGTTCGAAATGCTACTGTAATTTAGAGATAATATTGACCTAAATATGATTATAAGGTTATATTATAATTTTTGGGTAAATTAGATAAGTGTTAAGGAGTTAGAATAACAAATTACAAAGTTTTGGGGCTAAATGGTAAAATTTGGAAAATATAGTGCCCAGCCGAGATTTAGGTAACATTCTGGGTATATTAATGTATTAGGAATTAAATTAGGTATTGGTCAAGTGTTGACCCAAAATTTGAGTTAGAAATAAATAATAACATAGAATATAAGATTTATAAAAGTTTTGGGGTGAAAAATGTAATTTGGGAAAGTTAGGTATTAAAACTGAAAAGATATAGGGGTTGTGTAAAACCAAAAATATTAGGGGGAAACTCAGAATTAGCTAGAAAGAAATATTAAAACTATAGGCTAAATAATATTATCTTGATGTTTTGAGAGTTAAGGGGTGAAAGATAAATATAGAAAAGTTTAGGTAAAACCGAGGATAAATGTGGCTGAAAGGCAATTGTGGAAAGTTGTTGTGTCCAAATAATAATTTCTGTAACACCCCCGAATAAACATCCAATAGCACAAACAAGCTCCTAGCCATATTACAAGATAACTACGCAGCAGATTCTCAACTTCATCCGGGTGCTACAGATGCCAACCAATTTTATGGTGTACTTTTCGTCTCAAACTATATTCTCTTATTTTTATTGTTTTACGAGAGGTTTTCTAAAATTAACCTCTCAAGTGTATGAACTGAATAATTTATCTCAATCCCTTCCGTGGCTTGATTAATTGTTTAATTAAGCTTTATTTATTTCGTAAATTTTAGGGATATCTTGGTCCTTTTTGCTTATCAGGTAGGGTCCTATCGACTGCTAAGCATGTTGACCCAAGTTGCCGCTAAAATTGGTTCCTCTATGGGTATTGTTCCTTTGGCAACGTCTTTGAACTTCACGCCCTAGCCAGAGCTTCGAGCCTTAGGTCTATTGTATACTTTAGTTTTCCTTACCGGATTGATTATATGTCTTTGTGTAAATGCCAAATCGGGTTTTCCCGAGTATGAGGAGGCTTCCTACCTCTCCGGCGTTTTTCCTATGTATTGAAATGGACCCTAGGGACGTGGAGGTTGGGTTTAGGTGTCTGTTAGATATCCAGTAATTACTGGGGAAGAACCCTAACTAACGAGCCTCACATACAATCCCTTAACCCCGTTTCCCAAATTCAGGTTTTCCTATACTCGGTACTTCTCTATTCCAGTCATCAGAGCGTAAGTACGCTCTGATACCACTTTCTGTAACACCCCCGAATAAAATCCAATAGCACAAACAAGCTCCTAGCCATAACAAGATAACTACGCAGCGGATTCTCAACTTCATCCGGGTGCTACAGATGTCAACCACCATGTGGTTGACAGACCACATTACCAATACTAAGTTACGGTCTGAATGACTGGAAACCGCCCTAAAGCAAAACTCATATACAACTCAAAATACAATTCCCAAATACCTAGTGTCTACAATAAAAATACCAAATCATAATCTGAGAATTACATCTCGGGTTTAGTAACAACCCATACACTAAACATACTACACAATTCAAAAGTTATGCCCTGATGGACTACCCCCATGGTAGCCCTCCCGCCTACGCTCTGTTATCGTCCGGCACAATACCTGAAAAAAATTGGGTGTAAAGGACTCAACAAATGTTGAGTATGAACGTGTGTAGCCCGTATGTTGCCGGGCCACACGACTACTTGGTCGAATATTATTAAGTTAATTTACATGCTATAATAAAGCAGTAAAGCAGGCCACAATACATCATGGTTTTATACACACTAAAAGGTAGCAAAACCTTAGCAACAAGCATCCAAGCATAACATGTTGGCATCATAGCAACATCAAACACGCAACCAAGCACAACAAGCTGTTAGCATGGCAAACCACAATTATGTAAGTCATCAAACACGTGCATAGGTATGTTTACCAATGATCCTCACTATGGGATCGTTCGAGCGTTGTGTGTTTTCATTTCTTTTCTCTTGTTTCTATAATGTATATTTTCTTTCTCTTTCCTTGCACCGGGTCTGGGGGTATGGTTCAAATCCCGTGACCATATCATGTAGGTGCTAATCTTTCCTTGTTTCTTTAAGGATTATTTGTGGGTTCTCTTATCACCACAAGTTGAAGAACGTCTTCTCCATAGCTAATCCTCCATTCCTGGCGTCGTGCGTCGAGGAAGCGGGGTCATCTCTAGGCTTCAGGATGTGTTCCACCAATAGGTATTTTGCTTTTCATTATCATTGTAAGTTCGCCACCATAGTGGGTGTCAATAGAAGTCCTCTACAGTTTAAGAGGAGTTTTCTTCTTGTTTTGTTTGCGTAGTTCGTCGTGTTTCATCTCAAGTTCCATAAACGAGAAGGGACTAAACTACTGTGTGCGCGCAAATAATATGCAACAATGATATAGCAATCATATAAATAAGATGAGCACGCAATCCAATTTCATGCTTTAATCTTATGGTCATTTTCACACAAGGCACACAGCAAACAAGCCGTGTAACACGGCAACATACGAACCACACATGTCCATACCTTATTCAGAAGCACGTGTCGTCTCACACACGGGGTCTCGGTTGGCGTTCGTTACGGACCTAACGTTGATTTAAAGAAATAACGTGTAAGTTCATGATTTCATGTGATGACATTTTTCTAGTTTATCTCATTTATACCGGGGGTTATTCCCTAGGTGAGTCTGTAACACCCCTACTAATCACTTAACAATAACTGAAATCGTAGCGGAAAAACAACTAAACAATAACTAAACGATTTGGTGCTACAACGCCGTCAACCACCCACATGGTTAACAAGGCAGAATAAATACAAGTGTACCGGTCTGATGATCAGACTCCCGAGCATTAGGTAACGACAACCATATATACATAACCAACATACCGAGTATTTAATACAAACCGTCACTGAAAACTGTACACATTAACTCCACTGTCAACTGTAACGATCGTCACTGTAACGAACAATACCAAAATATAACGCCACGGGAGCACAGGCGCATCCCGGGCTCAACATCCAAAATAACCAAAAGTACTTCTGCAGCCTAGAATCTATAGCCATTCCGCTTCCTTGATCCTCATCCTGCAGTAAAAATATGGAGCCCCCGAGGGGGTCAGCAACCCTTGGCTGGTATGGTTAACGCGCAGCCCATCGACTACCGGGATACGCGCAACTAATTGTCATGATGACATGGCATTCATTTTAACACATAACATATACATATGGCATAGCAACAATATTGCATAGCACAACATCACATACATAGTGAACATACTTTCCACAATAACAACCAAGAAGGTTAAATAACACAAGAAGCCTAGAATGGTTCACCCTCATATTAAGCTTGTTACACACACTCATTACCGTTCTGTTAGTCGAACGAGTAACTTAAGTCACAGATGGTTCGGACATTGTGACCCGAACACACCACACAAACACATGTTCCCACTAAACCGATCATAAGTCAGAATAGGTAAGCTTTGGTAGAAGCTAGCGGGAGATCGAACGCCAAATAAAGGAGTACAATCTTAACATCATAAGAGTCGAATCTGATACAGATATCTACTCTTATACTTACACATGTGACCGGACAACCGGATTCCTCACTTCCCAGTTAGCACTTGTTAGAAGTTCAACAGTGGAACTTAACAAACAATTCACAAGCAAGTGGTAAGTCATGTTAGACACACACAAGGGAAATGAGTCACGTCATAACATCACAATAATATAAACAACTGTAAACTCATTACATGACTTAAGTCTTACAAGGTCATAAACACACAGAAAAACAAACAACACACAAGCCGGTGTAAACCGGTAGGCAACAGACTGCAAGAAAACCATACCTTGGTCCTTGCTTCGATTGATTTTCACCGTAGGCCACTCCTACACATAATTAAGAATGTCGGTTAATTAACTTACTTAATTTCAAATTTACTAAATGTTTAACATGGTTATATGACATGTTTTAATGCCCAAACTAATCCTTGATTACCTACATTATACCCCCTAGGGTTAACTACTTAAGCCACACTTTGTTTGTTTTTTTTTTACAAGTTTTGGTCCGACCGAACTTACCGACCGACCTTACACAAGGTCGGTCCATTCCAGAACACACATTACCGTCAAAAATTCTACTCCGACCAACCTTGCAAGTTCGGTCCACAAGGTCGGTCTATTCCCGAGAGTTTTTCCCCTTTGAAAACTCAGGCCCGACCGATCTTGGCAAGTCCGGTCACAAGATCGGTCGATTCCCGAGACTCACTTACGTACAAAAATTTAGGCATGACCGACCTTGTAAGTCCGGTCCCAAGGTCGGTCTATTCCAGAGACTCAATCCGTACTAAAAATTCATGCCCGACCGACCTTGCAAGTCCGGTCCCCAAGGTCGGTCCATTCCAGAGACCATTTCTTGCAGGGTAAACTGGGCTCGACCGACCTTGCAGGTCCGGTCCCCAAGGTCGGTCTGCTCCAGACCCTTGTTTTTAATTGCCCATTTAACTCCAAACTTCCCCACATATATCCTAGTATGTTCTAACCTTATTTGGGCACTTCTAACACACCTCAAGACCTCCATTAAACTCCTTAAATCATTCATCAAAATCCTCCTCAAGCATTACACAAATTCTTATAAAAAGGTTTACACTTGTAATGTTTTTCACTAAGATTCTATGTGGTGTTTCATACCTATAACTTCCACTATTCCCAAATGTTTTCTCACCACTACAACATCATCTTCCAAGCATCTTTTCTTCCTAATCGAACTCCTTGAATATCTCTACAAGTTTATACTTCTCCTTGTTTTACCAAAGTTTGCATAAGTCTCAACACAACTCCCAAAATGACTTTGGTGTATTCCAAAACACCCATTTGTATTCTAAAACTTCCAAGATAATGTCTAAGTCTTTATTGTACTCCAAAACACCTTAATACATTGTTTCTTTCCTAATAAAATTCCTAGTCATTCCTAAGACTTCCTAGTTCACCAAAACTCCTTTAAACACTTATAACTTCTTGTACATCACCTAATTTTTGACATGGGTTCTACTAACATCTTGTTATACCAAAACACATAGTTTTCACCATTAAACATTCAAGAACATCTAAAATCCATCAAGAACATTCTTGTACACAAAACTTCACCAAATTTACACTACATTACAATATAGTGCATAATTTAAATTGCTTGGCACCTAGGCCCTTAAATAACATGGCTCTTAGGCCCTTAAGATGCATAAACCTTATACACTGAATTTCCACAATATATTTGCCTTTGACCTGCAAATACAATCAACAACACATATGCCCTTTTACTAGTCTCCTTGAGAACATTTTACTAAGTCATTCACCATTGGCTCCTTAGATCATTTTAATAAGCAACATAAGCTCATTTCTCCTAAGACATTAAACTACATTAGGTTAGCACATTTACCTCTTTTCCTCACAACTTCTTTCTTGTTTCCTTGTTTAAAATCGGTGAGGATGTTTGGTTTGCTTGTCAACTTCTAAACAATATACAAACAATATAATGAGTATTCAAGCTTTAAGCTTCATCATTGTAAACCTAGGTTATACATTGTTTTAAAACATTAAGATAGTTGTTAATTTTACCTTGGATACAAAAGAGAGTTTGGATATGTAGCAAGAGAGGACTCCACCAAGCCCTTGGAAGATTCGAATGAAGCTAAAACAAAGCAAGGTAAGGGCACCATTAATGGTGATTTTCGGACAACATAAAAACATGAAGGAAATGGAGTTATTTGAGTTTCCTTACCTAGAAGCAAAGGAGAACAATAATATGTGAAAAGATGAGCTCAAGCTCCTTCCATGGAGATTCCTCTTGGCACCGAAATGGAGCTCTTGGAATTTTGAGAAGATAGAAATGAAGAGCTTGATGAGACTAGAAGAATGGTGGTGTTAGTTTTTGATTTGGCAAAGTGAGCTAGGAATTACAAGAGGTTGAAGATGATATATGGTGGTGGCACTATTGCAAAACCGTGAATGAGAGAAAGAATCAAGGTAGAAGAGAGGTTGGAGGCGTGGGAAATGAAGAGGGAAATGAGAGAATGAAGTTTGAGTTACTTTTGGAGATATTTGTAGTTAAAGTAAATAGTGACTCACTTTATTAATTTTGCTTACTTGATAAACTAACAAGGGGGAGATGACTCACCCTTATAAAAACCGGCCCCCATTAAGTAGTAAGGGGTGTTTTAGTCTTTGTTGACCAATTAACTTACTTATTTGACTTATGTTATAAACTTACTTATTTTAGTTACTATTCACTAAAACAAGGCACATAGTTGTGAAATTTTTGATTTCCCATTGATTTAGACTTCCTAATGTGATACTAAGCAGTACACATGTTAATTAAAGAGTAATGATGGACATTTGGCCATTCAAAACTCATTTACAAGACAATTTTTCAAAAATGTGCTTTAAGACTCCTTAAAGCACATTTTGTGTTTTAACTTGTTTTCAAGCTTGGTTTTCTTTGGTAATTGGTTTATTATATCCATTAACACCTAAATAAAGTCTTGGTAAGCTTATTAGGTCTTAACCAAACTTATCCCAAGCTTAGAGCACATTTTGCCCATATTGACCTTAAGGTATTTTTTGTGTTTTCTATGGTTTAAATTGTTTACTAATGTTTCTAAGACTCTTTTTAGTCTTAATATACCATATTTAAATGTTTAAACAACATACTAAGGTTTGGGGTATTTCAATCTACCCCCCTTAAAAAAACTTTGTCCCCAAAGTTCATACTTCCACGTATCCTAAATATTAGAACACGGGAATACATATAAACAATACTTCCATAAATAACATACTTACATAACATCGGACACAAGGTCCAAGTAACATAACATAACATCGGACACAAGGTCCAAATAACATAACATAACATCATTCAGACACAACGGTCTGTAACATAACAACATAACATAGACGATGTATTTAAATACACGTCGTACACACATAACCGAAACGGCTATACCCCCCTTAAAATAGGGGTACGCCCCGTACCCTATACATACAAATACTAAGAAGTAAACAATGACGGGTACTTCGCCTTCATCTTATCTTCCAGCTCCCAAGTGGCCTCCTCAACGTCCTGGTTAGACCAGAGAACCTTCACCAGTCTCACTGACTTATGGTGAGTGTCTCGAGTCTTAGTATCCAGAATCCGTACCGGAGTCTCCACTGATCGCATGGTCGGCTCTAAGGTTAGCCTTTCAGGCTGAAGTACATGAGACGGATGAGACATATATTTCTTCAACTGGGACACATGAAATACATCATGTACCTTGCCCAGTTTGGCGGGTAAATCAAGTCTGTAAGCTACCGTGCCGATCCGCTCCATCACAACATAAGGCCCCACATATTTCGGGCTCAACTTGCCTTTCTGGCCAAAACGAAATACTCCCTTCATGGGGGATACCCTAAGAAATACCTGATCGCCCACGGCGAACTCCAGGTCCCGTCTGTGCACATTGGCGTACGATTTCTGCCTATCCTGAGTTGCCTTCATGTTAGCCCAGATTTGGCGTACTTCTGCTTGAACTTGTTCCAGATACTCTGGTCTTATAATGACCGTCTCACTCGACTCATCCAGTATAATGGCGTGCGGCATGGTCTACCGTACAAAGCCTGGAAGGGAGACATCTTGATCGAAGCATGGTAACTATTGTTGTAGCTAAACTCGATCAGATGTAACTTGTCAATCCAGCTGGTCTGAAAATCAAGTGCACATGCACGTAACATATCCTCAAGTGTCTGGATGGTGCGCTCACTCTGACCATCAGTCTGTGGGTGGAACGCTGTACTTAGCTTCAGCTCGGTACCAAGCGCTTCCCGTGTGGATTTCCAATACCTTGAGAGGAATCTGGTATCCCTGTCAGACACAATTTTTTCGGTACCCCATGATGTTTTACAATCTCTCTGTCGAAGAGCTCTGCTAGTTTTGCCACTTTCCAGGTGTCCTTCATCGGTATGAATCGAGCCACCTTGGTCAGTTGGTCAACAACAACCCAAATCATATTCAGACCTCCCCTTGTAGGCGGAAGCCCTACTACGAAGTCCATAGAAATGTCATGGAACTTCCACTCAGGCACTGGCATTGGCTGTACCATACCACCAGGCCGTCGGTGCTCAAACTTGACCTTCTGGCAAGTGAGACACCTCAATACATAACCATTCACATCCTTTTTCATTCCAGTCCACCAAAAATAACGTTTCATACCCTTGTACATCTTTGAAGCTCCGGGGTGAATCGAAGTCGTAGAACAATGGGATTCACTTAGTATGCGCTCCTTCAGTTCAGCGCTACTCCTCGGAATACACAGTCGACCATTAAGCCTAATCAGGTCATCATTGTGGAGTCGGAAGTCGTACTTCTGACCCTCGAATGTGCCATCAATAAGCTTCTGCCTGATCTCCAACATATACTGATCCGTCATCTGAGCACTCCGCACCTCTTCAACCAAGCTAGTATGAGAGACCAGCGAATGGAGAGAGTGTGCTCGGCGACTCAATGCGTCAGCTACCACATTTGCTTTACCCTCTTTATACTGTAGATTGATGTCGTAATCGCTTAGAAACTCGACCCACCTTCTTTGTCTCATGTTCAACTCCTTCTGAGTGAACAAGTACTTTAAACTTTTGTGGTCAGAATAAATTGTCACACTTACCCCATACAAATAATGTCGCCATATCTTCAATGCGAAGACAATGGCACCCAGTTCTAAATCGTGGGTAGGGTAGTTCTCTTCATGCTTCTTCAGCTGTCGGGAGGCGTACGCTACGACCTTCCCGTGTTGCATCAACACACAACCCATACCTCTGCCTGATGCGTCGCAATAGACCTCAAAACCATTTGGACCGTCTGGTATAGTCAGGACTGGTGCAGATGTCAGAGCATCCTTGAGACTCTGAAAAGAACTCTCGCAGTCATCTGTCCACTCGAATGGAGCATCCTTCTTCATCAAGGAAGTCATCGGCTTCGAGACACTGGAGAAGTCCTTCACAAACCTCCTATAATATCCTGCCAGACCGAGGAAGCTCCGGATGTCGGTAACTGTCTTCGGCCTAGGCCAGGTGCGCACTGCATCAATCTTTGCCGGATCAACAGCGATCCCGGCCTCAGAAATCACATGTCCAAGAAAGGATACTTGGTCCAACCAAAATTCACACTTTGAAAACTTCGCATACAACTGATTCTTTCTCAATGTTTGTAACACATTTCTCAGGTGGCTTTCATGTTCACCTCTCGATTTCGAGTACACAAGAATATCGTCGATGAAGACTACCACTGACTTGTCCAACTGATCTTGTAACGACCCCAAAACCGGCCTAGGAGTTAGGGCCGTTACACGCCGTGAGTCTACTACCTAACGTCGCAAGGCTCTAAGCAAAACGAATCCCAAAACCAAATAACAAACTTGTATAAATACCAAAAGAGTTTACAAGGTCTAAATACTTATAAGTCAAATACAAAGAGAGGCCCGAAGGCTACACAAAGTTCTAAAGCGTCCAACGCGCAAGCAAACAAAGTCTAAAGAAACATAAAATAAACGAAGCTCCAGAAGGGGACGAGAAGAGAAGATCCCATGAGCTCAATCTGCAACAAAGTAAAGGGGTGAGCTAAACAGCCCAGCAAGCAGAAGACTTCCTCAAGGAAGCCCACTCAAAATAGAAGTAGAAGAATAGTTTATAAACAGAGAAGAAGGCGGAGTCAATATAATCAGACAGAAAGGAAGCACAAAACAAAAGCAGAGCAGAACGTCACTTCAAATCATAGTCAGACTTTCAGAAACGGATACAGAAGAGTGGGACACTAGTAACCAGCTAACACAACAGAAGGACTCACATAATGTCCTATGGATCCGAAGATCCCACAACAGAAGCCGTAGAGACAGCTAACAGACCCGTCGGTCAAATAACGTCCTAAGGGAGACCCTAAGGAGTATAATGAAGGAATTCCTGCGCAGCATGCTACGGGACAGCCCAACCCGACTATCCAAGGCTCAGAAGCAAAGTAACTAGGTCCCAAAACCAAAAGCTCACAAACCAGATCTTAAGTGCATGGAAATGCATATAAACAGCATAAGAAGCTTGTACACAGATAGGGGAATCCAACCCCGCAAACGGAACTCAAAACGGAGCTAAAACAGAGAAGTTATGCTCAAAACAGTGGCGTGTCCGAACCTGCGTCCGACCTTGCAAGTTCGGACAGAGGCCGAGAGTCAGAAGTCACAGAAATGCCAAAGTCCGAACTTACGTCCGAACGTCGAAGTTCAGACGTAAGTCGAGAGTCAGAAGCCAAAACAATCTTCGTGTCCGAACTTGCGTCCGACCTTGCAAGTTCGGACACACTTCGAAACTTTTACGGAGACTTGTCCTCGCGTCAGGTCCGAACTTACAAGTTCGGACCGATGTTCGGACACTCCAAAATCTTCAAAAACAAAACGCGCCCGATGACCTGTCCAAACTTACAAGTTCGGACAGACGTCCGGACAGTGCAAAACTGTCGAAATTCAGAACGAACAAACGCGCAGAAAACCACAAACATCATCACAAACTCACCCAAATTCCACAGAATTGTAAATCAGTACCCTCGGGGGTTTAGCCAATCGAACAACAACACAAAACCGATGAGAAAGCACACGATCACAACACAATTGCAAACCAGAAACGCTAGAATAAAACAGTCCCCCGAGGGTGAGCAAACAACCCCGATTCCATCCCCCACTTACCTCGAATTGCAGAGCAGAAGCGATCCCAACGATGCCAGCAAACAGGCGAACAAACGCAGCAGAGAAGACGCACAATGCACCACTGAATTCGTAGAGAAGAGACCCCAAAATCAGAAAACTGCCCTCTCAAAACAGAAGCGAAAACCATCGGAATCGAAGGAAAACCAAACCTGATTTACTGAAGAAGGACAACAACGACAACAGGGGAGCACACGATCCCAAAGCAGCAGCAATTCACCAGAATTTCAGAAGCACCCAAGGGAGAAGAAGAGAGGGAGAGCGCAGAACTGTCGAGAAGAGAACCCACGTCTTGAAACTGATCGGGAAAACTGAGCGAGGAAAAAAAAACATGATGGACTCTATTTTCCTTATTAATGACTTACCAAAATAAAAGAAAGGGAAACGACCTCCTTGCCCCCGTCTTTTATCTAAATGCCGCAGACGTCCCATCAACTAAACAAAGCACCACACAAACATAAGTAATGACATAAACCGGTACGTTATGTCATGAAATCTGAAAACGCAAATACAGAGTATTACATCACTCCCCCCTTAAAGGAATTTCGTCCTCGAAATTCAACATACCTCACTGCTCGAAGAGGAAAGGGAACTTGGCACGCAGCTCCTCCTCGAGTTCCCACGTCGCCTCACGCTCGGACTGATCAGACCACTGTACCTTAACCATAGGCAGTGTCTTGCTACGAAGCCGACGAACATCCCGTGCTAAAATACGGACCGGAACTGCCTCATAAGTGAAATCATCTCGGAGTCGAAGCTGACCATAATCAATCACATGCGAAGGATCGTGCAGATACTTCCTGAGCATCGACACATGGAACACGTCATGCACTCCTGCCAGAGCTGGTGGCAATGCCAATCTGTAAGCCACCGGCCCAACCTTCCCAAGCACCTCAAAAGGTCCTACGAACTGAGGACTCAGCTTGCCTCGCTTACCAAAACGAACAACACCCCTAACTGGAGAAATCTTCAGATACACGTGGTCTCCCACCTGAAACTCAAGTGGACGGCGCCTCTGATCTGCATAACTCTTCTGCCGGCTCTGGGCAACCAACAGCCGCTCCCTAATAGTCCTAACCTTATCCACAGCCCTCTGCACCAACTCAGGACCCACAATCGCCCTTTCTCGCAGGTCGTCCCAACAAATAGGAGATCTACAGCGCCTACCATACAACGCCTCAAATGGAGCCATCCCAATGCTCGATTGGAAACTATTATTGTAGGCGAACTCAATCAATGTCACATGCTGATCCCAGCTGCCCCCGAAGTTGAGCACACAAGCCCTCAACATGTCCTCCAAAATCTGATTCGTCCTCTCTGTCTGCCCATCGGTCTGAGGATGATAAGCCGAACTGAAAGCCAAATTCGTCCCTAAAGCCTTATGCAGGCTACGCCAGAAGCGAGATACAAATCTCGGATCCCTGTCCGAAACGATCGTCGCCGGCACACCATGCAGCCTCACAACCTCATCTACATACAGCCGAGCCAGGCGCTCCAGGCTGAAGGTCTTCCTCACAGACAAGAAATGAGCTGACTTCGTCAACCGGTCCACAATCACCCACAACGCATCGTACCCAGAAGATGTCCTAGGCAGCCCCACAATGAATCTCTATACCTACGCTCTCCCATTTCCACTCAGGAATGGGAGAGAGGCTGCAGAAGACCCGCAGGTCGCTGATGCTCAGCCTTCACCTGCTGACAGGTTTGGCAACGAGCCACAAAATCAGAAATCTCCCTCTTCATATTCCCACCAAAGGGACTCTGAGGTCCAGATCCGGGTTACATCTTCCCCCTCCCGGGTGCAGAATAAGGAGCTCCATGAGCCTCCGCAAATCTCTCGCCTAAGGTCGCCTCCACTAGGCACACAACTCTGCCCCGAAGCGTAGACAGTCATCGCTGGACACAGAAAAACTCTGACTCCGGATCATCTGACACTTTCCCTGATCTTACACAACTCAGCATCAGCCTTCTGACCCTCCTGATCCGCTCAATCAAAGTAGACTGGACCTGAATAGAAGCAATCATCCCAGCACGGTTCGGACCGAAACAACCAAATCCCATACGCTGAAGCTCAATAGCAGACCTCTGAATCCTGACAACGAACAAGCAAGACCAGGAGCACCCTACGGCTCAAGGCATCAGCCACCACATTCGCTCTACCGGATGGTAGAGGATCTCCAGGTTCGTAGTCATGTAACAGCTCCAACCAGCACCGCTGTCTCAAATTCAATTCCTTCTGCGTGAACAGATATTTGAGACTCTTGTGATCCGTGTAGACCTTACACGTCACCCCATACAAATAGTGCCGCCAGATCTTCAAGGCGAAGACCACAGCAGCTAGCTCCAAGTCATGGGTAGGATAATTCTTCTCATACGGCTTCAACTGTCGTGACCCATATGCTACCACCTTTCCCTGCTGCATCAGAACACACCCCAGCCCTCTATGGGAAGCGTCACAGAACACCTCAAAGCCCTCTGTCCCAGAAGGCAACGTCAAAATCGGAGCCGAAGTCAACCTCTTCTTCAACTCCTGGAAGCTCTCCTGGCACGCCTCACTCCAATCAAACTTGACATCCTTCCTAAGAAGACGAGTCAAGGGGGATACGATCTTAGAAAAGCCCTCCACGAACTTCCTATAATACCCAGCCAATCCCAGAAAACTGCGCACCTCAGACACACTAGTGGGCTTCGCCCACTCCATAACCGCCTTAATTTCTGGGTCCACTGAAATGCCATCCTTCGAAACCACGTGGCCAAGGAACACCACTCTATCCAACCAGAACTCACACTTCTTCAATTTAGCATACAACTCCTTCTCCTTCAACGTCTGTAGAACCATCCTCAGATGCTCCTCATGCTCCTCAGCACTCTTGGAGTACACCAAGATCGTCAATAAACACAACTACGAAAGAATCCAAGAAAGGTTTGAAGACTCTGTTCATCATATCCATGAAGAACGACGGGGCATTGGTCAAACCAAAAGGCATGACCAAGAACTCATAATGCCCATATCGGGTCCTAAATGCAGACTTAGGCACATCCTCGGCCTTAATCTTCAGCTGATGATATCCAGAACGCAAGTCGATCTTCGAGAAGACTGTCGCCCCGCTAACTGGTCGAAGAGGTCATCAATGCGGGGAAGAGGATACCGATTCTTGATGGTAACCTTATTCAATTCCCTGTAGTCAATACACAATCTGAAGGAGTCATCCTTCTTCTTCACAAACAACACAGGTGCTCCCCATGGAGACACACTAGGGCGAATGAAGCCCTTATCCAGAAGATCCTGCAGCTACACCTTCAGCTCCTTAAGCTCTGCCGAACTCATGCGATAGGGAGCCTTAGAGATAGGCTGAGTCCCTGGCGCTAACTCGATAGAAAACTCCACCTCACGATCAGGCGGTAGCCCTGGCACATCGTCCTGGAACACCTCAGGAAACTCACGCACAATGGGGATATCCTCCAACCGGGATCCCTCCTTAACCTCAGGTACAAAGCAGAGAAAACCCTGGCAGCCCTTCCTCAAGGAACGGACTGCCTGCATAGCAGACACCAACACAGGAGCACAAGGAATGGAGTTCCCCACAAAAGCAAAACGGGTCTCACCCGGTCTATCAAACACAACCTCCTAGCTGCACAATCTATATGGGCATGGTGCTCTGCTAGCCAGTCCATGCCCAAAATCACATCGAAGCAGGACATACTCATAGGGATCAAATTAGCAGGCAAGTTCCTATCCATGATCACTAAAGGAACAGACTTGCACACAGAACTAAGCACACAAGCAGGCACGCCACTCAACGGGCTAGAAATACACAAATCCACATCACAGGGCACAGCAGACAACCCGAGACTACCCACTAAATCAGCAGACACAAAGGAGTGGGTAGCTCCTGAATCAAACAAGCAGAAAACTGGCTGAGAAGAGATCTGAAGAATACCTGACACTACTCGGTCTGAGTCACGGTCTCGCTCACCAGCTAGCGCATACACACGTGCCTGGGTCTGGGGCTTCTTCTGATCAGCCTTCTGCCCGGACCCTGAACCAGCACCTCGGCCCTCAGAACCGCCACTGCCACCTCCACCTCTAGCCTGTGGACACTGGGCAATGCGGTGATCCAGCGAACCACACTTGAAGCACGCCCCGGACTTCCTGTAGCACTCCCGTCCTGGGTGAAACGATCACACTCCGCACACTTCTCCACAGCAGGGATGCTGATGAAGAAGAACCCCGGTCTCCTCTATACTTCTTCTTCTGAGAAGAAGGCTGCTCACGCCTCTCGGGCTCCTCCACACGACCCTTCCTCTTCTGGTCTTGCCCTTATCGGGCCTCTGGTCCTTCTTCTCATACCGCTGCCTAGCCTGCAGCTCAGACTCCACTACCAACGCCACATCGGCCACATCCCTGAAGGTCTTGTGGCGAAAAGGTGCCACAGCAGCTCGAATGTCACCCCTCAAACCAGCCTCAAACTTCCTAGCCTTCCGGTTATCATCCGGCTCAGGCACAAACTTAGAAAGGGAAATAAACTTCGCACTACTCATCCAGACATCTCCTTCGTCTGACGAAGCCTCCCATACTCAACTATCTTCTGATCCCTGAAGACATCGGGATAGAACTGCTGATTGAAGCAGCCCCTGAACTGCTCCCATGTCCATGGGTGGGGGTACTTCCCTTCAACCGACTTCCACCACTCCTTCGCCTCACTGAAACATGAAGGTAGCAAACCAACTTCTGATCCTCCTCACATCCCATGACCCGCAGAAGGTCCTCAATGGCAGTGATCCAGTGGCTCGCCTCCTGTGGGTCGCCACTAGCATCAAAAGAAGGCGGCTTCAGCTTCAGGAACTCCTGAAGCGCCTTCACGTTGCTGCCCCCCGCGTTACCGGCTCCTGTCGCCTGACCAGCAGTGGCCCCTACGGTCTGCACACCTGGGTCACCACCTGCTGCACAATCTCTGCAATGTCCCCCTGGGGAGCATCGCCTGAAGCTGCACCACGTCCTGAACGTCGGGGAGGCATACTGAAGATACAACACCAAAATTATCAGAAAATCAAGCATCAAACAGCAGACCTTTCAGACACCCACACATGCAGACAAACCCCACAAACACCAAAGAACGAGCAACCTGGCTCTGATACCACTAAATGTAACGACCCCAAAACCGGCCTAGGAGTTAGGGCCGTTACACGCCGCGAGTCTACTACCTAACGTCGCAAGGCTCTAAGCAAACGAATCCCAAAACCAAATAACAAACTTGTATAAATACCAAAAGAGTTTACAAGAAATACTTATAAGTCAAATACAAAGAGAGGCCCGAAGGCTACACAAAGTCTAAAGCGTCCAACGCGCAAGCAAACAAAGTCTAAAGAAACATAAAAAAACGAAGCTCCAGAAGGGGACGAGAAGAGAAGATCCCACGAGCTCAATCTGCAACAAAGTAAAGGGGTGAGCTAAACAGCCCAGCAAGCAGAAGACTTCCTCAAGGAAGCCCACTCAAAACAGAAGTAGAAGAATAGTTTATAAACAGAGAAGAGGCGGAGTCAATATAATCAGACAGAAGAAGCACAAACAGAAGCAGAGCAGAACGTCACTTCAAATATAGTCGGACTTTCAGAAACGATACAGAAGAGTGGGACACTAGAAACAAGCTAACACAACAGAAGGACTCACATAAGGTCCTATGGATCCGAGATCCCACAACAGAAGCCGTAGAGACAGCTAACAGACCCGTCGGTCAAATAACGTCCTAAGGGAGACCCTAAGGAGTATAAACAGAAGGAATTCCTGCGCAGCATGCTACGGGACAGCCCGACCCGACTATCCAAGGCTCAGAAGCAAAGTAACTAGGTCCCAAAACCAAAAGCTCACAAAACAGATCTTAAGTGCATGGAAATGCATATAAACAGCATAAGAAGCTTGTACACAGATAGGGGAATCCAACCCCGCAAACGGAACTCAAAACGGAGCTAAAACAGAGAAGTTATGCTCAAAACAGTGGCATGTCCGAACTTGCGTCCGACCTTGCAAGTTCGGACAGAGGCCGAGAGTCAGAAGTCACAGAAATCAAATGTCCGAACTTACGTCCGAACGTCGAAGTTCGGACGTAAGTCGAGAGTCAGAAGCCAAAACATCTTCGTGTCCGAACTTGCGTCCGACCTTGCAAGTTCGGACACACTTCGAAACTTTTACGGAGACTCGTCCTCGCGTCAGGTCCGAACTTACAAGTTCGGACCGATGTTCGGACACTTCAAAACCTTCAAAAACAAAACGCGCCCGATGACCTGTCCGAACTTACAAGTTCGGACAGACGTCGGACAGTGCAAAACTGTCGAAATCCAGAAGAACAGACGCGCAGAAAACCACAAAAAATCACAAACTCACCCAAAATCCACAGAATGTAAATCAGTACCCTCGGGGGTTTAGCCAATCGATCAACAACACAAAACCGATGAGAAAGCACACATCACAACACAATTGCAAACAGAAACGCATAAATAAAAACAGTCCCCGAGGGTGAGCAAACAACCCCGATTCCATCCCCCACTTACATCGAATTGCAGAGCAGAAGCGATCCCAACGATGCCAGCAAACAGGCGAACAAACGCAGCAGAGAAGACGCACAATGCACCACTGAATTCGTAGAGAAGAGACCCCAAAATCAGAAAACTGCCCTCTCAAAACAGAAGCGAAAACCATCGGAATCGAAGGAAAACCAAACCTGATTTACTGAAGAAGGACAACAACGACAACAGGGGAGCACACGATCCCAAAGCAGCAGCAATTCACACCAGAATTTCAGAAGCACCCAAGGGAGAAGAAGAGAGGGAGAGCGCAGAACTGTCGAGAAGAGAACCCACGTCTTGAAACTGATCGGGAAAACTGAGCGAGGAAATAACATGATGGACTCTATTTTCCTTATTAATGACTTACCAAAATAAAAGAAAGGGAAACGACCTCCTTGCCCCCGTCTTTTATCTAAATGCCTCGGACGTCCCATCAACTAAACAAAGCACCACACAAACATAAGTAATGACATAAACCGGAATGTTATGTCATGAAATCTGAAAAACGAACATACGGAGTATTACAAAAAGAGTAATAAGCATTCCGATTAACCCGGATGCGTAATTTGGCTGACACGGTAAAGGTAAGTAAGTGTGTGTGCTACTGTATTTCTATCTTGTATTGTATATGCATGTATGTTGTATGCAAAGCATGTATGTCTGAAATTAATGAACCGCATGTTTAATGGACGTCAAATAGTCGGCGTGCCCTAGCTAGCACGCGGTATATGCGGAGTTTATGTGCAGCTTTTGCTGAGCCCCTTGGGGCGATGTTTTTACTACACGCAGGTACAAGAGAAGGATGAAGACGGTGAAGAGACGTAGTTTAATTTCTTTGTCTTCTTTTTGTCTGTAATTAATGAATTATGAACGGTGTACTGAGTAGTACACGGCTGTAGCTTTTTGATAGCCAGTGTACCATGGGGTACACCTTTTTGGGATAATGAAAGCATTGGAGGTTGGGTATAGATGAGTAGTTGGTAGAAACTCATTCTTTTGAAAGGATTGGTAAAAGGGATGTAATTAAATACTCTAAAATACTCGGTGATCCAGGATTGTAAGTATGTTATATTTTCCGGAACTAGTAAGTAATTGTAGTAGCTCGGTATACTTTGATCATCAGACCGTTACTGTAAGTAAGGTAAGCCTAGCTAGCCGTATGGGCAGTTAGCGGCATTGTACCACCCGCTGTAGTAAGTAGTAGTATTCCGCTGCGAACTGATAGAATTAAGGGATGATTGGACGGTAAGCACAGGATTAGCGGTAGGGGTGTTACAGTTATACGGAATTTATAAGGTATTTGGTATATTTAAGGTTAATAAAAGATGTTATATATATACTATAACATTAGATAATTAAATCTGGTGATTTAGGGATGTTTAAAAGGATTTTTGATGTTCAAAAATCTGTAGGAAAATTAGTTACGAAAATTAGAAATTAATTGGAGTTAAATTGGTTAATAAATGAGTTAGGATAAAAGAAAAGACCACAAGGGTAAAATGGTAATTTCCCTGGTCAAACGTGGTCAAACTTGGTCAGTGACAGTTTATAAAATGTTTAGAGGAGCTAGAATAGAATTTGTAGCAAAAGATTAGATATTAAAAGGATAAAGGAATAAAAAGTTAAGTTAAATTAACTTTAGGGGTGTTATTGTAAATAATGGAAAGTTAGGGGGTTTGACCATAAAAGACTGGTCAAACTTGGGTATATTTTGGTAATTGATTAAAAGTATAAAAGAAATTAATTAAGTAAGACTTTGGAAGAAATTAGAAATAAAAATAACAAGTTTAGAACTTATTAAGAGTAAAATGGAGATTAAGAGAAAACAATGGGTAAGTAATATAAATAACACATTTTTATGTGTTAAAGAAGGTTAAGGAAATTAAATAAAGAATTTAGAAACAAGTTGTAAAAGAAACAGATTAAGACGGGTATAAACGAGACCCGTATATAAATTAAGGTATACGAGGGGTATACCCGTAATTTAATAAGTATAGGAGAAATCAATACTTAAAGTATTTTTAATGAAAATACAAGTTATATTGGAAAAAGAAATAAATACGTATTGATACGGAGTATCATACGGGCATATACGTAAATTTTGGTATACATGGAAAATACCAGTATACATGAATAGTAAATATGTATACATGAATAGTAAATACATATAAATGAATAGTAAATACGTATACATGAATAGTAAATACGTATACATGAATAGTAAATATGTATACATGAATAGTAAATACGTGTACGTGAATAGTAACTACATATATATGAATAGTCAAATACGAGACGTATACGTGAATAGTAAAATACGTATACGTGAATAGTGAAATACGGTGAATAGTAAAATACGAGGCCGTATAAATGAATAGTAGAATACGAGACCGTATAAATGAATAGTGAAATACGGATGAATAGTGAAAAATACGAAAACCTAATACAAGGTCCGTATAAGTCTAAAGTTGCTAACTGTGCAACTAAATAACTGCTAACGACGTTAGTGTGTTAATGAATTGGAATTGAGCTTGAAAATGCTCCTAAATGAACGAACCCGCTTAACGGTATACTATTATAACCGGGTTAACCTAGGAGGAGGTTTAAGTTGAAAAGAGAACCAACTAGTTCTAAGACACAGGGTACTAATACTAATTCTGATTACAGATGTAGATAAGTCAGAGGAATTCGGCGGATTAGGCGAACGTGGGATTAAGAGCTAGCCAGTCTCCGGTGTACGGTATGGGATTCTTGTAGCTTGTTTGCTAACGAGGTCTGAAATACCCCTGAAGAGGGGAAAATGTGTCCAGAGGCCCTAAAGAAAGAGCAGCAGCCTAATAAGGCTAGGACGACGACCGGGCGTCCCTGGCCAAGCCCGAATAGGCCTCAAGCGGTGACCGGTCGTGGTCGACCGGGCGCCAAGAATCCAAGAACAGTACGCGGAATAACCGATCGCCCTCCAAAAGCACCGCTACGACCGGTCGGTTACGACCGGTCACCTGAGGTATAAAGGGTAGTATGAGAAGCGACCGGTCGTCTATGACCAGTCGCCTAGTAAAGCATAAATAACGACCGGTCGTCTGTGACCGGTCGGTAGGAAGATTAGGGTAAGATATTTAGCAGATATTTTGTAAGTCTGCAGAGATATTTCTGTGCCAGCCTGGCACAACGTGATAGGCCAGAGGCAGATGGGAAACACTATAAATAGGGGTACACCCTTAATAAAAGGCACGCGAACAATACTTGGGAAATTTCACTGTTGCATTGTGTTGTTGCGAATCTCTCTCTCTCTCCACCCCTGTTCTTGCGCTCCCCTCTTTCGGTAACAAGGTAACTCGGTAGAATTCAGCAGTAGATTAGAATCCCAGCCATTAGACCACGTGAGAGGAAAGTTGAGAGGATCCTGGGGTTTGTACCATTTCATTTGGCGCCGTCTGTGGGAATCGAACAGCTCAGATCTGGCAACCACGAGACCACCAGCAAGATTAATAACTTTGGAAAACACACGAAATCGACACATCTGAGAACAAAATTGTGTTTTTTGCAGGTTAGGTACGAAGATGGCACCCAGAACAAGGAAAAATCTGCAAACCAACGACGGAAGCACTGGACCCGAGGCAACCCACGACTCCATTTCCAAAAAATACCTGGAGAACATGCTGGCGAGCCTCACTAGATCAATCGACAAAAAAATCGTGGAAGGAAACGAGCTCCTGCAACAGGAATTGATGCAGAGAGACGAGGAATTCCAGCGAAAGTGGGAGGAGATGTCAGAAGCGATAGATCTCCTGAAGGATCGGGATGCGACCGGGAGCAATAAAGGGAAAAGAGGCACCCGGGGAGAGGCCTTAATCACCATCGAGGAAGAAGAAGATGATGCCATTGACATGAGCCTGTATCCCTTCTCCGAGAAGATCCGCAGAGCCAAACTTCCGCCCCACTTCGTCGCCCCGGCGGTGGAGAAGTACGACGGTACGGGGGACCCCGCCCAGCACATTAGGAAGTTCATGTTCACCATGAACACCCAAGGGATCAGCTCCCTCGCCCTGTGCAACTTGTTCCCGGGGACACTCTCCAAGAGAGCCCTGAGCTGGATCTCGTCTAGGCCACCCCAGTCGATCTCCAGTTTCAAACAATTGACCGAAGAGTTCCAACAATACTTTGCGGCCAGTAAGAAGGTGAAAAGGGAAACGATAGAGCTCATGGATGTCAAACAGGCGAAGGGAGAGACTGTAAAGGAATACAGCGAGCGGTTCCATAAACAGGTGGCTGAAATCGACGATATCGATGAGAAGATACTGATCAAAGCCTTCGGTAATGGCCTGGCCCACCCACGCCTCGCTGGAAAGATAGCCACCAAGGCGCCAAAGTCGCATGGTGAATTAGCTGAGATGATCCACGACTTCCTCAAATCGGAAGTTGCGGAGAATAAGGCCAAGGAGCTCCTCAATAGCTTTAAAGCCCCCGCCGCGGGTGAAAAGAAGGCAGGCCAGTCAGGAGGGGCGATTGCGACCGGAGGATCGCACCAGGGGGGAAGTCGGTACAAGCCTTATTCTAAGACCCCGGCCCCCCAGGGACAGCAGGCCTCCAGCTCCAGAACCTTCCCATCGGTATCGATAGACCCAGGGAAATACGCCGCTGCCGTGAGAGAGGGGCTCCTGCCTCCACCAAGGAAACCCTTCCCGGGAGAAGTGCCGGTGGCCTTCTGTGAGTACCATGGACACCGCAGCCACAGAACCATAAACTGCGCGAACCTCGCCAAAGAGCTGAGGATAATAGAGGAGAACAAGAAGAAGGGAAGATACGGGAGCCAGCAAAGGCAGCACCATGGTGGCCAGTCCTCCCGCCTAAATCAGAAGAAGAGGTCCACCCCGAATTGGATCATAGCAAGTCCTTCGGGGTAATCACAGGTCTGTAAGTTTCTAGGATAATTCTCTAGGGTAGGGGGCGGAGTCCCCCTTTTAGGAGGAAAAATCACCCCCGCACTCGACAGGGGGTTGTAATTTGTTAACAATTTATTAAAGCTTTCTTATATATGAGTAGTTGTATCCCGGTAAAGTTTTGCGTATCTCGAAATTCACAAGTAAAACAATGCTAACAAAAAACTAATGAAATCCTCCGTGAGAATGCTTACAGGACTATTCTCAGAAGTAGGACCCTTGACCCCCAATGAGAGGAAAAGACACGTCCACGAGGTTCACCGGGAACTCCCGGACAAGAAGGACACGAAACACCAAAAGCTCCCCCCAATCTACTTCACCGAGGACGACGAAGACGGAGTCCTGTACCCGCATAACGATCCACTGGTCATAAGGGCCCAGGTGAATGACCGCATGATGGAAGGAATCCTGGTCGATAGCGGGGCAGGTGCAAACGTCATTTCTGTCGAAGCGGTAAGGAAACTCGAAATACCGGAAGATAAGATCAAGCCCTACACAGCCGTACTGGGAGGTTTTGTAGGAGGAATCTCGGCTAAATCTACAGGAAGCATCGACTTCACCATCACCCTAGGGCAGGGGGATGAGAGGCGCACGGAAGAACTGACGGCCTTCATCCTTCCCGGGCTCTCTGGATACAACATGTACCTCGGGCGACCCGGAATAAACGCCTTCAGAGCCATTTGCAGCACTCACCATCTGAAAATGAAGTACCTGACCCGCTCAGGGAAGCTCGTAACGGTGAGGGGAAGCCAGAAGGTCGCGCGGGTGTGCGAAGTACGGATCATGGAAGGTCTGCCGGAAAATGAGACCGTCAAAACCGTGGGGTCCGGAAAGGAATTCAAGGGAAAGCTCCCCCTTCCCGACAAAACAGCAGGGCGATACGAGGCCCCCGCCGATCCTCCAAAAGAGGTACCCCTACGAACTGACCCCAGCAAATTCTTTAAAATTGGGAATGCCTTTGACAGCGAAGAGCAAGTCCATCTAACAAGGTTCCTGGAAAAAAGAAGGGCCACATTCGCCTGGAGCACAGAGGAGATGCCCGGAATAAGCCCAGACGTTATCCAGCATAACCTCAATGTGGACCCAGCGCACCCGTCAATCCGCCAGAGAAGAAGGGTGGTCGGGGCAGAAAGGGACCAGGCCGCTCGAGAAGAAGTCCGGAAGCTCCTGCAAGCAGGTTTCATCAGAGAGGTGTCTTACCCCAAGTGGCTGGCAAACGTGGTCATGGTAAAAAAGTCCAATGGGAAATGGAGAATGTGCGTGGACTTCACCGACCTGAATAAAGCATGTCCCAAAGACTTTTACCCGTTGCCATCAATAGACAGACTGGTCGTCTCGTCCGCCCAGAGCTCCGTCTTGAGCTTCTTGGACGCATTCTCCGGGTATAACCAAATAAGGATGAACGAGAAGGACTCTGAGAAAACTTCCTTCGTCACCACAGCAGGAATCTTCTGCTACAAAGTGATGCCATTCGGATTAAAAAATGCTGGCGCCACTTTCCAACGAATGATAGACAAAGTGTTCCGGGAGCAACTCTCGAGAAATGTGGAAGCCTATGTAGACGACATAGTCGTGAGAAGCCCGTCCAAAGAGCAGCACATGAAAGACTTGGAAGAGACATTCACCACGCTCGACAAATTCCAAATCAAGCTAAACCCGGAAAAATGCGTGTTCGGAGTCTCCAAAGGAAAATTCCTCGGCTTCATCGTCGGGCAACGAGGGATAGAGGTGGACCCGGAAAAGACCCAAGCAATTCTCGACCTCAGCCCTCCCCGAAGCATCAAAGATGTCCAAGCTCTCAACGGAAGGCTCACGGCCCTGAGTAGGTTCTGCTCAAAGTTACAGGAAAAGGCAATCCCATTCTTCAACATACTAAGGAAGAACAGCAAGTTCCAGTGGGGCCAAGAATGCAAAGAAGCCTTCGAAAAGATCAAAGAAATGCTCCGAGGGTTACCCAAGCTGGGAGTCCCGGCGCCCGGCCAGGACCTCTACCTCTACCTGTCCGCATCGGCATGGGCAGTAGCAGCGGTCCTAATTATGGAGCACGAAAAAAGGAGATTCCCGTCTACTACACAGGGAAGATCCTGACCCCCGTAGAAAGACGCTACACCAACATCGAAAAGGTTTTCTTGCTCTGGTGGTGGCATCCCGGAAGCTGCGCCCATATTTCCAATCGCATCGAATTCTTGTGAGGACTAATTGGCCGCTGAAGCAAATAACGAATAATCCGAATGCGTCGGGACGCATGGTAAGCTGGGCAGTCGAGCTCACTAATATGAAATCCACTTCCTACCACGAACGACAATCAAGGCTCAGGCCCTGGCGGATTCATAACGGAAACCAGCTTCGACCAAGAAGAGGAAAGCCGCCTCTCCCTTCGTTATCCAGGTGGACGGTGCTCGGTGCAAAACGGGAGCGGGAGCGGGGATTGTAGTCCAGACTCCCGACGGACGGGACATCAACTACGCCTTCCGACTGGAATTCGAGGTAACTAACAACGAGGCCGAATACGAAGCTCTCATTCAAGGCCTAGAAGTCATCATCGCCCTAGGTGCGACAGACCTGGAGATATACTCAGACTCCTTGCTGGTCACCCGCCAGCACGACAACATATATGAGGTAAAGGAGGAAAAGCTCTGGAAGTACTTGCTAAGGGTTCAAGAACTAAAAGCGAACTTCTCGAGATGTGAGCTGAAACACCTTCCTCGGACAAAAAACACCGAAGCAGACGCGCTGGCAAAGTTAGCAAGCATGGCCGAAAGAATTCCAAGTAAGGTCTGGTTGGAGACAAGGACCAATCCAAGCGTAGACGAGGCACTGGTCCTGGCGACCGAGCCCCTCGTGCCGGAAGAATCTTGGATGACCCCGATCGTGGAGTACATCCTTGAAGGGAAATTGCCCCCGGAGGATAAAGAGGCCAGACCCTGAAGCGACGAGCGGCATCATTCTTTTTCGAGGAAGGGCGCCTCTATAAAAGGTCGTTCGCCAGGCCCGCCCTCAGATGCGTCACGGACGAAGAGGGAGGTGAGCTCATAAGGGAGGTACATGAAGGGGTTTGCGGGAACCACCAGGGAGAAAGAGCCACGACCCACAAAATCATGAGGCTCGGCTACTACTGGCCAGAATGCAAAACCACTGCAAGGAGTACATTCGGAAATGCACCAGGTGCCAGGAGCATGGCAGCAAGATACATAACCCCCCGGCCGCGCAACAGGCCATACTATCCCCGATCCCGTTCGCAATGTGGGGGTTGGATATCATCGGCCCTTTTCCAGAAGCATCCCCCGGGAGGTTCAGGTTCATGTATGTGGCCATTGATTATTTCACGAAGTGGGTGGAAGCGATGCCAACCGATCCATCACGGCCAAGAGGTCGCAAGAATTCGTATGGAAGCACATTGTGTGCAGATTCGGGTTGCCAAGGATCATAATAACTGACAATGGGACGCAATTCAATTGCGACAGTTTTCGGGAGTTTTGTGAACAGTGGAAAATCGAGGTAAGGTTCGCGTCAGTGGCGCACCCACAGGCCAACGGGCAGGTCGAGAACGTAAACGGGCAGATCATAAAAGCGTTGAAGAGAAAATTAGGAGACAAGAAAGGGGATGGGCCAACTATTACACCAAGTCTTATGGTCCTACCGAACGACGGAAAAGGGGCCAACTGGAGAAACACCTTTCAGGTTAACTTACGGTCTAGAGGCAGTCGTCCTGGCCGAAATATGATCCCATCATTCGTTGCGAATCTTACGACGAGCAGCTCAACGAGGAAGGAGTAAAAGATGGCCTAGACCTTCTTGAAGAAATAAGAACCCTCGCAGCCGCCCGGATGGTAAAAGACAAGAGGAAAGTTAAGAGGTATTTAACCGCAAAGTCAGGGACGAAGCTTCGTCCCGGCGAGCTTGTCCTAAGGGAAGTTAAGCAGCCCAAAAAGCTCGACCCCCAGTGGGAAGGTCCTTACGTCATCCATCAGAAGGTTGGACGAGCTTCGTACCACCTGAAGAATGTCGAGGATACGAATTGCCCCATTCTTGGCACGCGGAGTGCCTCAAGAAATTTTATGTATAAAAATCGATGTAACACGTTGATGACATCAATAAAGGAATTATTTTTTGAAAAAAAAAATTCGGACTCTAAAGAAACAGGATGTAATGCCCTGGAAAAGAAACACCCGGGTCATGCCCAACAGGATGTAATGCCCTGGAAAAGAAACACCCGGGTCATGCCCAACAGGATGTAATGCCCTGGAAAAGAAACATCCGGGTCATGCCCAACAGGATGTAATGCCCTGGAAAAGAAACACCCGGGCCATGCCCAACAGGATGTAATGCCCTGGAAAAGAAACACCCGGGCCGCGCTCTACAGGATGCAATGCCCTGGAAAATCTTGCTATGAGTTGTCGCACTCAAACAAGAGCAAAAACGGAAAACCCATCTCTGGAAACTATGGGAGCTCTGGTCGCTGTAATGGGTGAATCACTAGGTGTGGACGCCACACCGTATCTCGGCTGAATCCCCCCTTGCAGGCTCTTTCTCCCTCTGCGGGAAAAAAAAAGGGGGGAACAACCGCAAGTACTGTCGCTTGGCTACCAAAAGCAAGGACAGGGAAAGAACAAACAAGAGCGCCCGGTCGCTAAAAATGACCGGGCGAGAGCGGGAACGACCGGTTGTCAAAAGCGACCAAGTCGCGCCCTTAAGATAAGAACGAGGCGACCGGTCGCTCGAACGCGACCGGTCTTGCCTATAAAACGAATCAATTAAAGAAATGCAAGGAAACGCGTGCAGTCGAAAGTGACCGGTCTAGGGAAGCGACCGGTCGCGAGGCAAAGAATAGCGTTAATGAGCAAAATAGCGGGCGAAACATTCTATTAATCACTAAAAATATGTACAACATCAAACAAACAAAAAAGAGAGAAACTAAGACGACTAAGACTAATCTAAATTTTCCTTGGTCTAAGTCTCCTGTACAGTGTTGGCATTCCGGGCGTCACCCCTTGACGCTCTCAGAAGACCCGGACCTCCCGGGTGACGACCGGAGACCTACACCACCCTGATGCGCGGTACTCCCGGGAGGAAGAAAAGACGCCTGACCAGGGACGAGGCACGTCTCCCCCGGAAGGCGCCCGAACTTCTCAAGCACCTCATAGAAGGAGGTCCTTTGCGCGACCTCTTTGAAGGACAACTCCCGGTAGAGGCCATCATCCATAACCTCTCCCTTGCCCGTGAAAAACCTTCGACACAGCCTGGCGGCACGACTTCACCATCCTCCCACATTGAGAGGTGAAGGATTCCTTCAGCTGGGCAAGTTTCGTGCTCTGCTGCCGTAGGTCCTCTCGCACATTCCGGGAGTAAGTCTCGAGATTGGCCACCTGTTGTTCCAAGGTATGACCATTAGCCCGGTACCGGTCGCGGTTAGCGTTTGCGGCAATCAACTCCTCCTCGAGGTCGTCGATCCGCAGGTTCAGCTTCTCCAGTCCTTCAATAGGGTTCCCAGGCTTCGGGCCTAAGTAAAGAAAAAGGGAAAAACTTTTATATAAAAAAAGGGGGGGAAGGCGAAAAGGGCAACAGGAGATGATCGAGAATGTAAAGAATTACCTTTTATGACCAGCTCGGAGTTTTCTTGCCGCAGCTTAGCAATCTCCTCCTCCAGCATTTTTACTCTCTCCTCGGAGGACAGCCGTTGCTCTCTAGAGGCCGAGCTCTCCGGATAGCTTGAGAAGCTCGGCCGACAGTTTCTCTTTCTCGGAGGACAGGACCTCGCCCGCCGGGCCACCTCCACCGTCTTCGCCTCTGAAGACGACAACTCCTCTTTCAGGAGAGCGTTCGCCTCAGCAAGCGATGCCTTTCCCGCGCCAAAGCGGCCTTCTCGGCGCGAAGCCCTCAACCTCTTGATCGTGGGAAGCTCGGGCCTGCCCCACCAAGGACTCCAAGTCAGATAAGGCATGCAACTGGGCGTCAGCAAATTCACCTCGTACCTTTTTAGAAGACGCGGCCTCCGTCTCCAACGTCTGGACCTGACCCTTGAGGGAGAAAATCTCCCCACGCAGCCTCTTCAACTGCCCCTCGTACTCGTCGCTTTGCTTGGTACACGCCCGGCGAGCGTCGCCCAACTCTTTCTTTATGGTCGCGGTCTGCTCATGCACCCGCCGGGAGATCTCCTCCTGAACAGTGTCAACGAAGATGCTGTTGGAGGGACCTCTACTATCCTCAACTCCTCTTGGGCATTGCGGGCCCGGCATTCCTCGAGGTGGAGCTTCGAGCGGAGGGCCCGGGTGTGCACGTCCACGCTTTGGGCAAATGCTACAGTCTGTACAAAGCGAAACAGTGGGAATAAGAAAATCCAAAAGAGACATACAAGGCCGGCGTTAAAACAAGTCACGCACCCGGTAGATGCCCTGCCACAAGTAGTTAAGCGAGTCGTCTAGGGGGAAGGAATGGCGCATGATAGCATCCGCTCCGCCCCCTCCAATCCTCAACCGCTCCTTGTGTGGTGATAGTCTTCATCGGAGCAAAGAGGCCGTCTGGGGAGCCAGACCGGTGAATTGCTTCCTTCCACAGGTCAGAGTAGGACGACGACTCGGTAACCGGCAATAGAGGGAGAGGCTGGCCGCGGTGGTAGAACCACCCCTCCTTTCCGGAAGGACCACAGAACGAGTCACTGGTGGGCGGAGGAGGTGAAGACGGTACGGCGGTATCAGCATCCTCCAGGGCCTCGGGGCCCGGGGGTACCTCCTTGGCCGCGCTCGGCATAGCACTCGCCCCGCAGACACCTTCCCCCGGGAGAGAAGTCCCGGACTCGGAGGGAGCAACCTTCTCCAAAGACTCCCGTTGGGGTGCCACCTCTGTAGCATTTGACTCGTAAAGGTGCACGATATCCACGGCCCTTGTCCTTTTGGCCATATGCTTCACTCTGCCCTTCGAAGCAAGGAGCTTCTGGCGATGCTGAGTCGCGGACGGCTGGCTGCGCGTCTCACCCGCGCCAGGTTGCCCGGCTCCCTCGTTGGCCTTGGCCTTCTCAACCTCGGGAGCTTCACAACAGAGGAACACAAAAGCAGGTAAGCACAAAAAAAAACCCGGGCGCCAGCGGCAGGTAGCAGCCAAGGCAACGAAAGAATAAATCAACAAAAAAAAGACCAGAACAGGTGGAACACGAAGGATAAGACCGCACATGCACGCTCTCTCTCGTCCCACGGACTAAGATTGAGATCTGACCCGGGCGTAAGAGGAAGAAATACCCGACGACCGGAACCTGGACTAGTGCACCAAGTACCTGGTTGGTTAGTAGTATCAGACGACCGGGCCTCCGGGGTCCGAGGGGAGCCCCCTTCCCCATCCTTTGCCGGTCTCGGCTTCTTTGCCAGGCGGTCGGCTTCGCCCCCGGACCGCTTCCGTCCAACAACAACCGCCTCCTCCTCACGAAGGGCCGACTCCTCCACAGCTTCCAAGGTGGCGTAGTAGTCCACCTTTCCGTCTCCGGTCTTAAAAGACACCAGTTGCCAGCTGTGAAAGGGGCCAACCTTCGCCCCGACCTGGGGAAAATCTGTGGCGGAAAAGAGGTAGGTAAGCCCGGGATAAGACAAAGCGATAAGGAAAGCAAGAAGGGGAGGGGAAAAATTCTTACTCTCAGAGTGTACGAGCGAGGCCAGGCGCGGACCGGTGAAAAAATCCTCCACACTCGGATGAAGGTCGGCAACCGCCTTCAGGGCCCGGGACATGGTAAGCTCCGACTTCGGCACTACAGGGCTGTGCAAAGAGCCCCTAATAATCGAGGGGCAATAGGCAACCCCAAGATACCTCCCAGCAGGGGGGACGATGACAAACCACCGCGCGTTCCAGCGTTGGGCGAGCTTCTTGTATATAAAAAGCGAATATCCGGAACGGCCGGATATGGTCAAATTATTGGAGTCGACCCTGCTGGTGAAGAACTGGACGAACTCCGTAGCGGAAAGCGCAACCCCCTTTTCGGCGCAGAGAGCGATGTAGGCGTGAAGATGGCACACCGCCTTCGGGTGAAGCTGAGCGAGCGTGCAGCAGCGGCGGATTAGAAACCCCATCATGAACGGGTGGGGAGGAACCATCATCCCACGCAAAAAGAAATCGGAGTACACGGCGTACCTGTTATACCCAAAATTTTGACCCCCTGGTTAGGGTCTACGTGGTACTGGTGTTGTGAGAGGCATTTTAATCAAGCGGTGAGGGATCCCGGCCCGATCGGCACGTTCCATGGCATGGGGAGCAGCTCCGTCACTTTCAGGGGCGTTTTTGGTAATCTTTAAAGGCTCCTAAGACCTCTTGTAAGCTTTCTCTCTCCTCCAAAGGATGCCCAAATCAGCTTGAAACGCTTTGATATTTTAACCCATGCTAGAGGATGACATTTTAAGCATAATGGCGTTGGAATTTTGATTTTTCGAATTTCCAATAATTTTCTAGCAATTTCTGACTGAATCTGACGAGAAATTCAATTTAAAAATATTCCAATATTCAAAAAATTCGGTTCCACCTCAGAAAATTCATAATATCCATCCTTGACATGTGGTTAAAATTTCACAGCAAAATTCCTTTGGGAAGTCACTTAACTAAAATATCGAAGAATCTTACTTTTACTAGATTTTCTTTATCTTTAAGAAAGTCTATATAAGGGGATAGGTTTTTGGATAAAATCAGAACCTCATATGCTCAAGAACCCTAGAGAATCAGAAAACACAGCCTCCTCACTCTCTCTCACGTTTTCCAACACCCGGCCACCCAAATCATACCGAAAATCCCCCGAAATCACCATCTAAACACGTTTTCCAATCCCCAAAGCATCAATAATCATCAAAACCCCACAAAAACACCACCAAAACGTGAAGAACAGCAAGAACAACCAACAACCAGAAGCTTGGTTCGAAATCCTTTCGGGTCTGCCATCAACGAAGCACTCGACGAATCCCGGTGTGAAGAATCACCTTGAATTCGAAGGTAAAACAGGTTGCAACTCTACTTTTCTAATTCCCCACGACCTTATTAACTCTCTGTCAAATTTTGGGCTCAAACTAACCTTCGTACGCTTCTGTATTGCTGTTTGTTTAAGCTTCTGTCCAATAACTTGTTTACTAAGTTTCGTGCTTAATTCGAACTCAAATTGAAAACTTCAAATCACTAACGTCTTGTACATCTTTCAGGCTACACACCCATAAAATTTGAGTCGAAAACACCTTCGGGAACAGCCTTAACGCCGCCGTCCGAGGGCGGTCCGCACCCACGGACGTCATGTCCGGGGTCCCGGACTCCTTGTCCGTAAGCCCGGACGCCCACGGACGGCGGCGAGTTTTTTTAAATTTTGAAAATTTAGGTTTTTTTAATAATGTCCGGGCCCACGGACGGCCTGTCCGTGGCCCCGGACTTTACAATTTTCTATTTTCTATTTAATTCGACTTTTATTTTTCATATAGGTTAACTAGGGTCCGTGGTCTCGGACATTAGGTCCGTGGCCACGGACGGAAACAAAATTTGACCTAATTCTGCCTCCGAAACCCTAGTTTAGGTAATTTTAATTTCCACTTTAATTTTCTGTCAAAAAATGCTAAAAAACACAAAAAAACAGAAGCGCGCACTTAGGTTAAAAAGCAACTTTGTAAAAAGCCGTAATTAAACCAAGTAGAGGAAAAACGACCTAGGAGGGGTAATGAAAGTAATTGAACCCTAAATAAGTCGAATATCAAGCCCCCGAACCCGAACTCTCCTTTCCTAATTTGATCTAGGTTAAAATTAGGTGGCGACTCATAATTGGTTCCAGTGAGCTAGCTTAGGTTTTAATAATTATTGTTTTAATGACATAGTTATTAATCTTAGGTTATAAGTGGACCTAAAACCCGACTAGATCCCAATCAACTTAATCCACATAGGATAGGGTTTAAAATCGAGGCTCACAGACTGGCGACTCTGCTGGGGACAAGATTCTTAATATTAGCTTGTTTAATTTTAAGAAAGAGGGCTTAACTTGAAAATGTTTATTTATGGCTTTTATTACATTGTTTGTTTATCTTTGTGCGCACTTTAATTCCTGCACCTTTGCATCATATGAGAGCGAGGGTCCACGCAAACCAATTTCACCCTGGGACCCGTTTGAGGGTCCCCTGTCAGGGACTCACACCTTTTAGGTGATGTGAATAAGCGGGGGAAAAGAGGAAGGGTGTCGTCTTACCACACCCCCTTAATACCTGGGCCTTAGCCCCAAGCGTTTTCCTGGCGGTGCCCTTACCTAGCCCATTGTTTGGTCAGTCAAAGACCCGACCGTAGACGCACACCTTCAGGTGATGTGAAAAGAGTGGGGAAGCCCAAAGAGAATAGCGTGCAAGCCCTATTCCTTTGTGGCGACCTGGGCCCGCACCCCAAGCACCTCTCCGGATCGATCCATACCCGGTTTGATTCAAACGTCTAGTAAGGACATGTTGAATTTGTGTGGGCCTTGTCTGCTTGTATGATCGGCCCACTACCCAGCCTAGAGATTGATAGGAACTTCTCCTGCATCAACCTAGCCCAGCACGAATTGGCAGCTCTATTTGTTTGCGGCCCAGAGGCCCTGTTTGGTTTAACATGTGAGTTGTTCGGGCTTCGGCCCAAAAGTCTAGACTTAGGTGATTTCTCTTCTGGCCCAATTTGAATTATCCAATTAGTTCTAGGCCCATAAAAAAGAAATCCACCTGAACTTGAAATAACTCACAAGTCTTGAAAATAAAATCTTTTTTGGCTTAGCAACCATCTTCTCTGGCCCAAAGAAAGTTAGGCCCGTTTGTGATTTAGGGATCGTTCCAGCCCATGTTCTTTATTTCAGGCCCAAACACATTTCGGCCCAAGGGCTCATTCTAGTCTAGGAAAACTCTTCACTCGGGCTCTGACCCAAAATCCTAGATCTAGGTGCCATCTTTTAGGCCCAACCAAAACCACTCGGCCCAAATTCCAGTTCATATATAGAGCAATCAGTCCGGCCCAAGTACCACACTCATGACTCATTTCATCTAGGCCCATAGACCAATTCATAGTTTTGGCCCATGAGCTTCTCTCTCAATCCAGAATTTCAGCCCATAAAACATTTGAATCCAAGATAGTTTGCATAATTCATTCATTCCAGTTTCCGGCTTCAAGGCCCAACAAGAACATCAAACGAATCTTAGACCTCAGGGCTCAGTGGCCCATTCACGGTCCCTGTGACTTCCTTCATCTTGTTTGCTCAATTTCTGGACTAAGGGATTCAGGCCTATATGTCCGTTCTAGTCTAGGAATCACTTTAATCTGTGCACTTCACTCTCAGTTTGGAGAAGACTCAGGCCCAGTTACTTCCTACATAACCCATAGGCATTCCTAGTTCAAACATTTTACAGGGCCCACTCGAAGTTTGGAAGGAAGACAATCATGGTCAATGGCATCCCGACGGTCAACCGCTTGGGTCTTCAGCGCGTCGGCATCAGACAGTTCAACATCACTATTTTATAAGTTTTCTCGATTTAGCAGTTTTCTTTCTCAGCCATTCTTCCAACTTTTATGGTGGCTAGCTTCCTTTATCATTTTAGGTAGTTTTCTTAAGATTACAATTTTTGATGTTGTCTTTCCATTTATGAATTAGAGCATAGTTCCATTTTCATAATTTTTGTGCATTTAAGAACACCAAAAAATGAATAAGTCATCACGTCATTTCACCCACATCCACTACCTTGATCACATACATCCCATGTGTCTCACCACACTCCCCTCTCCACATGAAACTCATTCTTGCGCAGGGAATATCTCACCACCTTGTCGGCTTCCACCACTTGTCACCTCTCAATAGAAAGTTTCACCGTACACTGAAAGCATCCCACTACCATGCTTTACTTTCATCACTACATCACTCCACCAAAACAGCAAGACTTCATCGCCACGTACCACCACACATACAGCCATCTCCAACAAATAACCTGGGTATTCAAAAGGCTTGTAAAAAAAAACCCCACAATAATACTGGGGGCAATCTGAGTTAAGGGTCGATAATGTTTATTTCATTGGTTTAAAGCCCGTGAACAAGTCTCTGAGTGAACATTTCGCGAGAGTGCCTTGAGCGGTAAAACCATGAGTGAAAGAGCATGTCATTTTTACGTGACTCTAGAGAGATCACATTCAAAGGTAAGGTAAACGGCATAACTCCGACCGAAGGAGACACTTTGTAAATTTACGCTTAAACCTGTGAAAAGTAACAAAGAACGGATACACAACTATTAGGGATGACGAAGCACCTAGGTACAACACCACACAGCCAAAAGCTTGTGAACCCTGACATTACACCCTAGGTACCCCCGCTGAGCTTTTCGTATACGTTCCCCCTTTTACAACACTACAAACTCCACAAACAAGCCAGCCAATGATGAATAACCGACCCGGTGACCAAAGGAAGCAAGGAGCCCGACTTCCGAACAGCAACTTCACAAGTCCAAAGAATCAAAATTGCTACCAGCATGACGAAACGATCCGTAAATGGTCCCAAAGGGACACAGGATCCAAATGAGCTAACATCAAAAATAGCTCTCAAAGTTCAAAGCCGGGAAACACACGAACCCCGAAGGAAAGGAAAATTCAAAGAAAGGCAAACCTGAAAAGCCTTGAAGAAATCCAAAATCGGAAAGAAGATAGAAGGTGCCAAGTTCCAGACTCAAATGCGAAACATCACGAAGTAGCCAAACGACCTCAAGGCAAAGAAGACAAGTCCGAGAGACGGTGCAAGTTGCAGCTTTGGTCACCCTTATAGCTCCACATATCCTAAACATTCCTCCATTGTCCTGTTATCATTCATCACAGCCCATAGCCACGATATAAGCTTAAAAGACTTCCGACCTAGCAGTTGTGTATCCAATCACGTGAAAGTAACAGGTTGAATGCGTAAATCTAACAAATGTCAAATTTAATGGCCGAGATGTTTTGTCCAAAAGGAGAGAATGAGTGCAAGCATTAAACACTTTGAGTGTAGGATAGAAAGCACCACATCAAGATAAACCCTGACCTTGTGAGAATGAGACTTGTTATGCGCCATTAGTCAAAGAAAATACTGGGGGCAATCGATCGTTCCGATCGATTGCCAAAAATCCTAAAGAACTCAGATTGCCTTAAGGAAAAATACTGGGGGCAATTGTTGGTCCCAACAATTGCAACAACGACACCGATTGAGGCCCAAAAGCCAGAAACCCAAAGGATTCAAACCCTTCTCATACCACTCAGGCCCGTCCTAAGCCCTACCACCATATCAAATCTCCTCAGGCCCGTTCTAAGCCCTACCTCCACATCAAATTCCCCAGGCCCGTCCTAAGCCCTTCCTCCACATTCAAACATTCACAGGCCCGTCTTGAGCCCTAATCCTTCTACATCCTTTTGGACCCATCATACACTTGACCCACTTTCGTTTAGAACCATCCTTAGGCTCGTCATAAGACCTAGATCCAACCCTTAGGCTCGTCATAAGACCTAGATCCATCCTTTAGGCTCGTAGTAAGACCTAGTCGCATACCCTTAGGTTCGTCATAAGACCTAGATCCAACCCTTAGGCTCGTCATAAGACCTAGATCCAACCTTTAGGCTCGTCATAAGACCTAGAACCTCCCTTTAGGCTCGTCATAAGACCTAGTTGCATTCCCTTAGGCTCGTCATAAGACCTAGAACTACCCTTTAGGCTCGTCATAAGACCTAGAACCTCCCTTTAGGCTCGTCATAAGACCTAGTTGCATTCCCTTAGGCTCGTCATAAGACCTAGAACTACCCTTTAGGCTCGTCATAAGACCTAGAACCTCCCTTTAGGCTCGTCATAAGACCTAGCTGCATTCCCTTGGGCTCGTAGTAAGACCTAGCATTACCTTTTAGCTTACCCACTCTCATCAAACACATTGCATTCATCTCATTCATATGGGCTCGTCATAAGACCTAGCTGCATTACCCAGGCGCGTCACAAGACCTAGCGACAGAAAGTTGGCGAGGTGATGGCAATAATTCCTCCTTTTGCGATGTCAACTTATTTTTGGGATCAACGAATGGTGGGCAAAGGCAATAAGTCCCCAGGGTTTTTACCAGGAGTTATCCCTGCACACCGGCTTGGGGGGCAATGGCAATAAGTCCACATTGGGTCCAGCCAGGAGCATCGGCACGGGTTTTGGTCCCCCAGAAGCATCCGAGCATCATCAACATCATCAGCATCATCAGCATCATCAGCATCATCAACATCATCGGCATTATCATCAGCATCAGCATCATTTGCATCATTAGCATTTCAGCATTCTTGCATTTGCATCCAGTTTTCACATCCTAGGCAGTCAACGTCTTAGAATAGCTTGACATCATTTTCACCACTTTAGGTAGTCAGCGCCTTAGAATAGCTCGCCAGCATATCATCATTTCAGGTAGTCAACGCCTTAGAATAGCTTGACATCATTTTCACCACTTTAGGTAGTCAGCGCCTTAGAATAGCTCGACAGCATATCATCATTTCAGGTAGCCAACGCCTTAGAATAGCTTGACATCATTTTCATCACTTTAGGTAGTCAGCACCTTAGAATAGCTCGACAGCATATCATCATTTTAGGTTGTCAACGCCTTAGAATCGCTTGACACTATCTCATTTTCACACCTTAGGTTGTCAACGCCTTAGAATCGCTTGACACTATCTCATTTTCACACTTTAGGTTGTCAACGCCTTAGAGTCGCTTGACATCATCACATTCATTATAGGTAGTCAACACCTTAGAATCGCTTGACATCATCACATTCATTATAGGTAGTCAACGCCTTAGAATCGCTTGACGTCATCACATTCATTATAGGTAGTCAACGCCTTAGAATCGCTTGACATCATCTCATTCGTTGTAGGTAGTCAACGCCTTAGAACCGCTTGACAACATCTCATTCATTGTAGGTAGTCAGCGCCTTAGAATAACTCGACACAACTTATCAGTTTTCTGATAACATGCAAGGTCTTGGAAACATTTGAAATTTTGGGGTATCACTCAGGCATCAACTAGCCTTCTCACTTTCATTACAAAGTCTAGTTGACGGGGGGCAATCTGTTATACCCAAAATTTTGACCCCCTGGTTAGGGTCTACGTGGTACTGGTGTTGTGAGAGGCATTTTAATCAAGCGGTGAGGGATCCCGGCCCGATCGGCACGTTCCATGGCATGGGGAGCAGCTCCGTCACTTTCAGGGGCGTTTTTGGTAATCTTTAAAGGCTCCTAAGACCTCTTGTAAGCTTTCTCTCTCCTCCAAAGGATGCCCAAATCAGCTTGAAACGCTTTGATATTTTAACCCATGCTAGAGGATGACATTTTAAGCATAATGGCGTTGGAATTTTGATTTTTCGAATTTCCAATAATTTTCTAACAATTTCTGACTGAATCTGACGAGAAATTCAATTTAAAAATATTCCAATATTCAAAAAATTCGGTTCCACCTCAGAAAAT